>JAVTVJ010001895.1:0-19368 GCA_034509425.1 Eopsaltria australis | reverse complement strand
TGCTGGAGCTGCTCAGTGCCACTGTCACAGCACTCCCAGCCACAGGGCCACTGCTTAGGCTCCTTCAGCAACAAGCCCAGGGAAGAGCTGGGGCCAAGAGAACATTTGCCACCCAAAGAGTGCCTTTGGTGTCAGACAGGCAAAGATTCTGGTTCAGCCTGTGCCCTGGGTGTGCTGCCTCCTTCTATGGAGTTTACATTAATGAGCTAAATTGATTATTAGAAGCAGCAGCAAATGATGCCATTAAATATCCAACAGCACATCCTGTCAGCTCCAACAAACACCAATGAGGGCTCTGCAGAACCACGTGGCCTTGGATTATCTGCTTGCTGGCCAAGGAGGAACCTGGGCCATTAGAGGACAGGAATGTTGGACTTCTATCAGTGCTGGGTTTGAATTCCAGCAATCAGGAATCACCTCAATAGAAAGAGCAGCAGAAGAAAGAGTGGCAGAAAGAAGAAAATCCTTCTTGGTGGCATTGGCTCCATGGCTGCCAAAATGGAGGCTGCTGTGCAATGCATTTGTGGCAGTCCCTGCAATCATTGCAGTGAGAGCACTTGGTGTGTTATGATTCCATGTTGGAGTTGTTGTGACACTGTGCTGGGAAATGGTGCATTGAGACTTGTCTAAAAAAGAGACACAGCCTCAAGAAAGAAATGGGGATTTGATCAATACCATAGAGAACAGCAACTGATTTGGCCTGGCTTCAAAGGAATGCAAATTATAGCTCTGAGGAGTGAACTTGAACAGCTCTTAATTGAAGAACAAGAGGTGATGCATTTATGCCTAATACCTACATCTAAGCCTCTGTTATTGAAAGACTTGTTGTGAAGGCTGGAATTCATCTCTAGGTCAAAGCACTGATGGAAGTACCGAGGCCTGACCAGCAGCCCTGAGCCAAAGCTGTCCTCTAGATGAACCTTGCAACCAAATGTTGTATTTGTATCTGCTCATTAATGAATCATTATTAGCAATATGGACTCTGTATCTGTGCATTGGCGAAATATGGATTGACCTTTCTGTATTTAGAAGCTGGACAAGGCCCCATCTGGCTTTGTTTGGGGCTGTAGGATCAAAGCCACCTCCTTTGGTTCCTCCTTGGGCCCTGGCCAGGCTTTGGGAGGAAGCAAACAGGAGAATGAAAGCAGATGTTGCCACACTAGAAGTGCTGTCAGTTTGTTCATTCAGCACTATCAAAGCTGCGCCCTCTCACAGCCAGGGTGGAAGCCTCACCTGTGGCTGGAGGCACCTGCAGCAATTCCCAGTGTCCGGGAGTGGCTCTGCAGTCCTGGGCTGGGACAGCTTCCCCAGCTGACGTGTGGATGTGGCTGATGGTAAAGTCTGAGGGGAACTGGTGCTGGATCTTTCTAAATCACTGCAGGCAGTCTTTGGTGGTCATGATTGGGTGCATTGCTGAGCTGCTTTTGTCATTCTTTGCCAATGATTATGTCCTTTGTTGAGCTTATCCTTTTGTAATTCTTTGCACTTGTGCATCATAAAAATCCCACAATCCCTTCAGTTGGTGTCTGTGTCTTTGGTGCTGAGTGTGCCCACCCGCAGAACTGACACTGCAGCCCCACAGAACCAAGGGGACATTGTGACACTGTGGGGCCCCGTGTAACCAGGGGGACATTGTGACACTGTGGGGCCCCGTGTAACCAGGGGGACATTGTGACACTGTGGGGCTCCATGGAACGCAGGGCACATTGTGACACTGCAGGGCCTCATGGAACCGTGGAGAGCATTGTGACACTGTGGGGACTCGTATAAGCAAGGGTCCATTGTTCTCCTCTCCCTGGCACTGCCCAGTGCAGCCTCTCCCTTCCCCTGCAGAGCAGCAGAGTCAGGCGTGGCCCTGCAGCAGGAACTGGAGGCACTGCAGCTCAGGGACAGCCCCTGTGTGTCTGCAAGGCTCAGGAGATGCTCAGCTCGGGCAGCTGGTGCAGCCCCAGGGCCAGCCCCGCTGCCCAGCACAGCAGCAGAGTTGGCCCCGGGGCTCCTCAGGCAGCTCCTGCTGGCCCCGGGCCAGGGCAGCCTCTTGCCAGGGCTCCTGTGCACAGCCACGGGCTCCTGCTCTGCTCCTGGCACATGCCAGCTGCCCACAGAGCCTTGGCCAGGGGAACACGTCTGTGCTGGCCTGAGCAGCCATTGCTGCAGCCCCTGGGCTGCTCCCCACAGCCCCTGAGCTGGGGCTGCTGCTCTGCAGAGCACGGCGGCTCTGCTGCCCGCGGCCCTGGGCTGCCTCTGCTGGCCTCTGCTGCTCAGCCTGGGGGACAGAGGCAGCTGCTGCTGCTGCCTGCACTCAGCCCTCCCACACAGGCTCTGCTGTGCCCATGGAGGCTGCTCCCAGGTGCCTGCCTTCTTCCAGGCCTGCCACGTGGCCTTGGGGCTGCCCTGCATCCTCCTGGGCAACTTCCCTGGGGGTCACAGCAGTCACTGCCCACACTCCTTTCCCTGTCCCTGCTGTGTCCCTGGGCCTGCACAGCTCTCCTGGCTCACAGCACACATTCGTTCCTTTATCTCTGGCTGATCCCACCCCAGGCAGGATTCTGCTCCAGGCCTCCATTCACTGCTGCCTCCATGGCACGGGCTGTCCCTGCAGATCCTCTGTGCTCTCCTGCCAGGTTCTGATTCCCTACAGAAAAGTGCTCACTGCCACCAGAGCCATCGGCAGCTGCAGAGCCCCAGGCAGGTCACTTGGAGATCATTTGTCATCTCCATGGCCACTGGCCACTAGCACAGAAGAGCTGACCCAGCCCTCAGTCCCTGAAGCACCACAGTGGGACCCTGCTCTCACGGCACTGCCTCCAGGGACAGACAAGCAAAGCAGTGAGCCTGCAAAATCCATTCCTTGGGCTTCTCCTGGAGACTAACTTAGTAAAAAGACGCCAGCCTTTGGGCTCTGCACTAAGGAAATCCCCTGTGCTGATGGAGCTGCTGTGCTGGAGCCCAGCTGTGTGCCAGCAGTGCCCATGGCCTGTCCCTGCCTGTGGTCACAGCACGGACACGCAGCAGGACAGTGACTGAGCTGCCAGAGCACTCAGGACAAGGACAAGGACAATAAAAGGAGAGGGTGGAAGTGGAAAAAGTGCAACTCTGAAAGACCAAGTGCTGCTGCTCCCTGGCACTGCTGCTGGGCTGGGACTCCTTTTCTCTCGACCTCTGTCCACAGGCACCTCCCTTGAGCTGAAGGACAGCTAACAGAGGGAGGATTGTTGACAAATAAGTCCCTGCAAGAACATTTCCTTCATTTAAACACACAGAGAGCCGTGATTCCTCATTTACACAGTCTGTGAGTCAAGTTAAAGGGGGGAACAGTGAATTCAATATGGGAAGATGACTGCATTTTCTTTCTGAAAATGATCACAAAGGAAAAGTAGAAAAGCCTGTCCCCCCACTCCCAGCACTATTAAAAGCTTTAGAAGGCAGGCTGGGCATGTCATGTGTTATACCATGAATGCTGTGCAGAAGAAAATCAAAAGATTTAAACTTCTGAAAATCATCCTTTCTTCTGAAATCATCCTTGAACTTCTGAAAGTCATTGCTTTCCTCAGGGCATCCTTGAGCTCCTGCTTCCTCAGGCTGTAAATGAGGGGGTTCAGGGCTGGAGGCACCACCGAGTACAGAACTGACAGCGACAGATCCAGGGATGGGGAGGAGATGGAGGGGGGCTTCAGGTAGGCAAAAAAGCCAGTGCTGATAAACAGGGAGAGCACGGCCAGCTGAGGGAGGCACGTGGAAAAGGCTTTGTGCCGGCCCTGCTCAGAGGGGATCCTCAGCACAGCCCTCAAGATCTGCACATAGGAGAAAAGAATGAACACAAAACAGCCCAAATAAGGAAAAGCACTAAAAGCAAGAAGCCCAAATTCCCTGAGATATGTGTCTGAGCAGGAGAGCCTGAGAATCTGTGAGATTTCACAGAAGAACTGGCCCAGGGCATTTCCCTGGCACAGGGGCAGGGAAAATGTATTGGCCGTGTGCAGCAGTGAATAGAGAAAGGCACTGGCCCCGGCAGCTGCTGCCATGTGGGCACAAGCTCTGCTGCCCAGGAGGGTCCCGTACTGCAGGGGTCTGCAGATGGACACGTAGCGGTCGTAGAACATGATGGTCAGGAGAGAAAACTCTGCTGAGATGAAAAAGACAAACAGAAATAGCTGTGCAGCACATCCTGAGTAGGAGATGTGCCTGGTGCCCCAGAGGGAATTGTGCATGGCTTTGGGGACAGTGGTGCAGATGGAGCCCAGGTCGCTGAGGGCCAGGGTGAGCAGGAAGAACATGGGGGTGTGCAGGTGGTGGCCGCAGGCTACGGCGCTGATGATGAGGCCATTGCCCAGGAGGGCAGCCAGGGAGATGCCCAGGAAGAGGCAGAAGTGCAGGAGCTGCAGCTGCCGCGGGGCTGCCAATGCCAGCAGGAGGAAGTGGCTGATGGAGCTGCTGTTGGACATTTGCTGTCCCTGGCCATTGGGTTCTGTCCTGGAGAAAAAGGCAGTGAAGAGTTAGAGGAGGTCTGAAACCAAAATCAAAGCCATTTCGCACACACCCTCCCATGGAACACACACACACCCTTCTGTGTTCAAGAGTTCTGGGGTTTTCTTTTCAAGCACCCCCATATCTCTCCTGGTATTCTTGCATATCAAACCCTCAGCATTTCTGCTGCCCTCAGGGAGAGCTGAGCAAGTTCTGTGAGGCAAAGCAGTGAGTGAGGAGTGAGGGGAGAGGGTCTGTCACTCTGACCTGTTCTGAGTTTCTCTGGGCTTTAACCTTTCTCAGGTGCAGGGTGATCACCCGCCCATATTTCCCTTAAAAACTGCCAGGTACTGCTGAGAGCAGCTGGATCCAGCACAGCCCAGCTCCACATTTGTAGCCAAGGACTCACGGTGCTCATTTCCCCACCCCAACAGCATTTTCAGTGTCACAACCCCTCTGCCTTTCCCCATGGGCCTTTCAGATGACACAAAGATGCTCCAGGACAGGTTTGCATCCTGGATCGAAGCTCCCAGCTTGGAAGGAAACCTCAGGGAGACTTCCAAGTGTCCCAATGTTGGCACTGGATGAAGGGAGATCCAGCTCCTTCCCTGGCTGCACTGACAGCATTGCCCAGAGCCGGGCACTGGGGACAGCGTCACCCTGAGCCAGCTGTGCCCCCTCCCAGAGCCCCCCAGTGCCGGGCAGCTGCTCCCAGCCCTGGGCTCTGCAGAGGAAACTGGGCCCGGGGCTGCAGAGCTGCCCCACGGCTCTGCTGCAGCTCTGCCTGCACAGGAGGGGCTTCACACCTTGGAGCCCCCGGCCCTGAGGGCAGAGGCTTGGCTGGGGGAGAGGAGGGAGGGGGATTGTTCAGAGGGAGGGGCTGCACTGGAGGGGATCCCATGGAGATCTCTAAACTCTCCCTGCCACAGCATTTCTGGGTTTTCTTTTCTCTCATTGACTGATCTTATCTCTGCTTCCTGGAGATTTTCCTCCTGGAGGTGTTTCCCTGGGCCTGAGCTCTCCCTGCCAGCACTCACAGGCCCCAAATCTCTCTGCACTCTCCTTGGCCCTACAGAAACCTGCCTGTTTGCAGGGCACTGCCTGGGGACAGCTTCTGGTTGCAGATTGCAGAAAGGACAGCTCAGACTGAGCCTCAGGGCTCCAGCAAAGGTGATGCTGCTGCTGTCCATGGGCACAGGAGTGGCTCAAAGCACATTAGGAATCTCCTGTGAACCTCCTGGTCACTAAGAGTTCAGAGCTCCCAGGGACTTGTTAAAATTAAGGATACCTTTATGATTTGTTCTCCCTCTCCCCCATTATCTAATATTGAGGAAATGAAAACAAAGTGTCAGAAAATGTCCTCAATATAAAAGAAATCCTTGTCTTGGAAATGCTTTGGGAGAGCGAGAGAGGAAAGAGAGAATAGAGAGAAGAAAGAGAGAACAGAGAGAGTAAAGAGAGAATAGAGAGAGGAAAGAGAGAACAGAGAGAGGAAAGAGAGAACAGAGAGAGGAAAGAGAGAACAGAGAGAGGAAGGAGAGAATAGACAGAGCAGAGAGGGGATAGAGAGAGTAAAGAGAGAACAGAGAGAGGAAAGAAAGAATAGAGAGAGGAAAGAGAGAATAGAGAGAGGAAAGAGAGAACAGAGAGAGGAGAGAGAGAACAGAGAGAGGAGAGAGAGAACAGAGAGAGGAAAGAGAGAACAGAGAGAGGAAAGAGAGAACAGAGAGAGGAAAGAGAGAATAGAGAGAGGAGAGAGAGAATAGAGAGAGGAAAGAGAGGATAGAGAGAGTAAAGAGAAAACAGAGAGAGGAAAGAGAGAACAGAGAGAGGAAAGAGAGGATAGAGAGTGGAAAGAGAATAGAGAAAGAGAGAACAAAGAGAGTAAAGAGAATAGAGAGAGTAGAGAGGGGATAGAGAGAGTAAAGAGAGAAAAGTAAGAGTAAAGAGAGAACAGAGAGAGTAAAGAGAGAATAGAGAGAGTAAAGAGAGAATAGAGTAAAGAGAGTAAAGAAAGAATAGAGAGAGTAAAGAGAGAATAGAGAGAGCAAAGAGACAATATAGAGAATAAAGAGAGAATAAAGAGAGAGTAAAGAGGCAGAGTAAAGAGAAAGAGTAAAGAGAGACAGTAAAGAGAATAAAGAGAGAGAACAGGGAATAGAGAAGTAAGACAGTAAAGAGATAATAAAGAGTAAAGAGAGAATAAAGAGAGAGTAAAGAGAGAAAGAGATAATAAAGGGAAAGTAAAGAGAGTAAAGAGAGGGAGTCAAGAGAGAAAGTAAAGAGAGAATCGGGAGAATAAAGACTGAATAAAGACAGAGTAAAAACATTAAACACAGGGAGAGTAGAGAAGGGGAAGAAGATTGGAATTGAGTAATTTTTGGGTGGGATTGGGATTTTTGGAGGTGGAATTGAACCACTTTGGTTTAAGGCTTAGTTGGTTTTAGTGGGATTAGTTGTTTTGAGGTGATAGATCATTCTTTCTTGGCTTTCAGAGTGCAAAGAGACAACACTCCCTCAAATCCTCCCACAACACAAAAATTCTCCACGCTATGTCCTCATGGTGACCCTAAATTCTGGACACCCCAATTCTTCCCTCATTACCCCAAAAATCTCCATTTTGACCCCATTTCAGACCTCGGTTTTGGGGCTGACCTGGATTGGGGATAGCCCTGAAAAACCTCCTTAAAAAACCCAAAATGCCCCCAAAACCTCCCTAAAAACCCTAAAACGCCCCCAACAATCCCCACAAATCCCTCGTGGTGACCCCAAATTCTGGACACTCCAGTTCTTCCCTCATTACTCCAAAAATCCCCGCTTTTCCCCAGTTTTGGGCCCTAATTTTGGGACTGACCTGGGGCGAGGACAGTGCCCAAAAACCTCCCTTAAAACCCCCCAAATGCCCCCAGAAACCTCCCTAAAAATTCCCCAAATCCCCCCAAATGGCTCATGGTGACCCCAAATTCTTGACACCCCAATTCTGACCCCATTACCCCAACAATCTCAATTTTTCACCATTTTGGACCCTGATTTTCGGGGTGACCTGGGTTGGGGACAGCCCTGAAAAGCCTCCCTAAAACCCCCTTAAATGCCAAAAAAACCTCCCAAAAAAACCCCAAAACGCCCCCAAAACAGCCCCAAAATGCCCCAAATCCCTCGTGGGGACAGCAAATTCTGGACACCCAAATTCTGGCCCCATTACCCCAAAAATCTTCATTTTTACCCCATTTTGGACCCTGATTTTGGGGCTGATCTTGGGTGGGGACAGTGCCCAAAAACCCCCAAAATGCCCCCAAATGCCCCCAAAATGCCCCCAAAATCCCCCCAAACTCTCATGGTGACCCCAAATTCTGCACACCCCACCCCCCACGCCAAAATCTCTGATTTTTCCCCAATTTTGGACGCCAGTTTTGGGGCTCACTTGGGCTGAGGACATCGATGGCAGCGCTGGGCAGGGACAGCCCCCCAAAACCCCAAAAATGCCCCCAAAATGCCCCCAAATCCATCATGGTGACCCCAAATTCAGGACATCCCACCCACACCCCAAACCCACCATTTTCCCCCAATTTTTTCCTCAGTTTTGGGGTTGACCTGGGATGGGGCTGACCGCAGCGGCAGCGCTGGGAGGGGACAGCCACCAAAAACCCCAAAATGCCCCCAAAAACCCAAAATTCCCCCAAATCCTTCATGGGGACCCCAGATTCTGGACACTCCACCCACACACCAAAATCTCCAATTTCTCCCAATTTTGGACCCAAATTTTGGGTCTCACCTGGGCTGGGGACATCAGCGGCCACGCTGGGCAGGGACAGCCCCCCAGAAATCCCCAAAATGTCCCTAAAATGCCCCCAAACCCCTTGTAGAGACCTAAAATTCTGGACACCCCACCCCCATACTGCAAAATCTCCATTTTTTTACCCCATTTTGGACCCTGATTTTGGGACTCACCTGGGCTGGAGACATCGACAGTGGTGGTGGGAGGGGACAGACCCCAAAAACCTCCCTAAAATCCCCCCAAAACCTTCCTAAAACATCCAAAATGCTCTTAAAATTGTCATGGTGACCCCAAACTCTGAACCCCCTAATTCTGGCCTTGTTACCCCAAAAATCTCCATTTTTACCCCATTTTTCCCCTGTCCTGGGTTAGTCAGGAGAGGTCACAATCTAGGAAGTGACTGATGCTGCAGGAGGTGATACAACTTCCTTCCTGAGAGAGAGAGCCAATAACCAGGGAGTTTTAAGGATTGATATGGAGGTAAACCAATTCAAAAGTTGATCCACCTTCGAGGAAAAACCATCTATAATCAGAGAGCCTCTGAGGCTCTTCCTCTTTTTGCCTGCTGCAGTGTAGGGAGGAGCATCTCCCTGCTTCTCTCCCCGGGAAGGCGCTGTCCCCCCCAGTCCTTCCAAAGGAGGGAGAGGGAAGGGAGGTTTAGGGCGGCCGTGCAGCTGCAGCTGGGCATGGGGGAGGAACCAGACGGAATTTTCGGCAGATGCAGTTCA
Source organism: Eopsaltria australis (assembly GCA_034509425.1). NCBI lineage: Eukaryota > Metazoa > Chordata > Aves > Passeriformes > Petroicidae > Eopsaltria > Eopsaltria australis. Next base: position 10,398 of record JAVTVJ010001895.1, on the reverse strand, counting down.
GCCGACAGGTCAGCTCCACCAGACAGGGCCAGGCCCCTGCTCCGGGCCAGGCAAGGACCGGGCCGGACTCCATCCAGCTCGGGCCAGGCCCTGCCCTGTCACCCCGGGCCCGGCCGGCCCTAGCAGGCTGAGCCAGCTTCACAGAGCCAGGCACAGAGACTCTGAGAGCTTCTGCCATCCAGCTCGGACCTTTTCAAACAGCCCGGCAGAGAGCACGGGATCCTCACACTGCCAGAGAGAGAGAGATTAACTCTCCATGCCTGGACTGAACTTGCAGACACCCATCCTTCCTTGCACAGAGAGAGGAACGAGTGAGGACATCTACACAAATACCGCATAGAGACTTTACAGTCAGTGAGGAAAGCAGAACGGATGCCTAGAGGGAGGTGTATGAGAAGTGCTTTGAGAGGGAAGCTGAAAACTCTTTTGGAGAACCATGGTTGGGGACTGAGCTAATAAATTCCCTGTAATATATGAAGATATAGTCCAAGGGTGGGATGTGAGGTTCTAATTGCAGCCAGTGAACTGAAATACCTGGGTAAAGACAAGTAGGTGTTGAAAGAAGTACAGCCTGATGAGAAACTTGAACCGAGAGAGAGGAGAGGCTGTGACCCAGAGCCCTGGTCCCGGGGGAATGCCAGAGAACCTGTGTTGTCAGGAGAGCCTGTGTTGCTCAGCACAGAAGAAGGGATTTTCTTTGTTGCTGCAATTGAACTGTGCATCCTTAAAAAGGAACCCCATGGGCTGTTGATGACCCACCATAGTGGCTGTGGGAAGGCTGCTGGTGTGGGAGGGGATCCACCATTCAGCAGATCTTTCTTCCAGGTGGCAGCTGATGGTGAGGCTCAAGACTCATAAAAAACTGTACTTCTTCCTACAGAAAATCCTTGGTGTAAACAAAAGCGACTTCTCTCCTTAATTGAACTGAAAGAAGAACTATTTCAGAGATGGTAAACTGACTGGAGGTCAAAGTGTTGTCTTTTGTGTGTTGTCAGGGAGAAAGAAATGGGGAGGTGGGGGAAGGAGGGGTGGTCTGAGGAGTTTGTTCTGGCTTTTCTTATTTTTTTTCTTTGTCTTAGTTGTGTTAATAAACTTTCTTTATACTTTATAAAGATTGAGGCTGCTTTGCCTACTCCTAATCCTCATCTCACAGCAAACATCAGGTGAATTTTAGTAAGTGTGCTGGCATTTGGCCAGAAACTCGAATAGGCGCACTGGAACCACTGCACCCAGGGGCCGGTGTCTGCATTCCAAGGGTGTTGCAGTCTGCTCCCCAGGGACCCTTCCCGCGTGCAAGCAGCGCCCAAGGAGCAGCTGCGCAAGTTCCGAGTTTGGAGCAGAATCCCCTGTGCACACAAATGCCAACTGGCATTTCAGGGGCTGGCAGGAGAAGCTAAATTCATCTGCTCGCTGCCCTTTCTAGCCGTGGCCACGCTGATGCAATTGGAAGAATTGCCCCCAGCCAGGCAGCTCTCGGGTAGAAGATTGGCTTTTGCTCCTCATGTTTCTGAGGTGCCAGCTGCCACTTCCTCAGGTTTTCCTTCCAATTCCTAAGGGCTTTGGACTCTTGTTACCATTTCAACACTTTCCGTGCGTCCCTGTGAGCAAGCATGCACCACAAAGCCTCTCCCTCAAAGCCTTGAGGTACTGCCAAAGCAGAACTTGTTCATGCTCTTTTCTCATGGTGATTTTATAAACTCCTCCAGACTCTTCAAGCAAACTGACACTGGAGACAAAGGCTTGACCTTGGAATCCTAGGGCACTTTGTGTGTGTGTGTTTTTACAATGTGCTTTTGCAGGGCCTTGGGCTGAGCACGGTGAGGGCCGAGGCCTGGGGCCCTCGAGATGGCAGCAGGGAGCCCCCGGGGCAGCGGCCCTGAGGGGCGGCCCTGAGGGGCGGCACAGGGTGCATTTCCCCGAGCAGCGAGCCAGCGGCCGGGCGGGCGGGGAAAGGCGCCCCCGGGGAGAAGGGCAGGCAGAAAGGCCCCGGTTCTGTGCCAAGCGGGCGGCCCATCGCCAATTGCTGGCTCCCGGAGCCGCTGGCAGGGCCGTGTCTCCTTCACGCCGCTGACACAGGGTCACTTTATTGTCCAGAAGCTCCTGGGAAGGGAAGGCAGGGATGGCTGCTCCCTGCCTGAGGCTGGGACAGGGGTCTTTCTATGGGGAAGGCAGGGGGTGGGCTAAGGACCAGTTAGCCAGCTGGGTACAAGGCATTGCCATGGATGAGCAAGGCATGCTGGGGGTGGTTCGCTGGTCACCATGACCCAGAGGTAGGTTTCTTAACTCTGAGTCGTTTTGCCCTCAGGCTTTTCTGCAAGGGAGTGCAGAGGGCTTTTGAGCCAAGAGCTCACAGCCCTCCCCCGTCATTGGTGCTGGTCAGTGGAGCGGTCAGTAGTGTTGGTCATCACAGTATGTTCAGTAGGGGGTGCTCAGTGGAGTGTGGTCAGTGGGTGTGGTCAGTGGTGTGGTCAGTGTGGTGTGGTCTCTGGGTGGGTGTGGTGTGATGTCGTTAGTGTGGTGCTGTCAGTGTAGTGTGGTCAGTGGTGTGGTCAGTGTGGTGTGGTCATTAGGTGCGTGTGGTCAGTGAGATGTGGTTAGTGGTGTTTGGCCAGTGGGGTGTGGTCTGTAGGTGTGGTCAGTGGCTGTGGCCTGTAGGGTGTGGTCCATGGATGTGAACAGTGGGTGTGGTAAGTAGGGTGTTTTGAGTGGGGTGTTGTCAGTGGGTCTGGTCAGCGTGTGTGGTCAACGGATGTGGTCAGTGGGTGTGGTCAGTGAATGTGGTTGCTGGGTGTGGTTTGTGGCTGTGGTATGATAGGTGTGGTCAGTGGGTGTGGTCAGTGGGTATGGTCAGTAGGGTGTGGTCAGTAGAGTGTGGTCAGTGGGTGTGGTAAGAGGATGTGGTCAGTGGGGTGTGGTCAGTGGGGTGTGGACAGTGGGTGTGGTCAGTGGGTGTGGTCATTAAGGTGTGGTCAGTAAGGTGTGGCCAGTTTGATGTGGTCAATGGGTGTGTTCAGGGGGTGTGTTCAGTGGGTGTGGTCAGTGGGGTGTGGTCAGTAAGGTGAGGTCAGTGGGTGTGGTCAGTGGATGTGGTCAGTAAGTAAGGTGTGGTCAGTAAGGTGTGGTCAGTAAGGTGTGGTCAGTAAGGTGTGGTCAGTGGGTGTGGTCAGTGGATGTGGTCAGTGGGTGTGGTCAGTAAGGTGTGGTCAGTAAGGTGTGGTCAGTGGATGTGGTCAGTGGGTGTGGTCAGTAGGGTGTGGTCAGTGGGTGTGGTCAGTGGGTGTGGTCAGTAAGGTGTGGTCAGTGGGTGTGGTCAGTGGGTGTGGTCAGTAAGGTGTGGTCACTAGGGTGTGGTCAGTGGGTGTGGTCAGTAAGGTGTGGTCAGTGGGTGTGGTCAGTGGGTGTGGTCAGTGGGTTTGGTCAGTAAGGTGTGGTCAGTGTGATGCCGTTTGCTCTCTGCCTGTTTCCTTTTCTATCTTCTCTGTACTCTTTGCACATATATTTGCAGCTCTATTCCTATTGTATTCAGAGCTGCTTTTTCCAGTGCTTTTCCATGCTCTTTCCCCAAGCAGAAAGGCAAAACAAATTCCAGAGCTCCAAGCCCCGGGGGGTGCAAGGCCCTGTCCTATCTCGGTTCTTGCTGGGAACCAAGGCCCACAACAACTCCGAGCTTCATTTTCAGAAACAAAGTAGAGCCGGTGCTGAGAGGGCGGCTCCAGAAGCCAGACTGGACCTGGGGGGACTTGAATCACCACTTGTTCTCCTAATTGGTGCTTTTAATCAATTCTGCTGATTTCCTAAAAGCTAGAAATATATACTCACCCCTGGAGGGGGTGGGCTTCTATGGACACCTTTCCATAACTGCTCCTGAAGATCTTCCAAATAAAGATCCCCTTTTATACTACCTGCTTTCTAAAATGATCTTGAGTTTCTTTTCCAGGCTGGGGGAAAAGGCAACAACCCAGATAATAAAAAGATGCTTGTGTATTATGGAATGTAGAAGTATTAAAGCCTGTGCCCCTTTCCAGGCAGCCATCAGCTGTCTGCCCATGAACGGGCAGTGCCACTTGTAGGGCCCCAGTGCCCTGAGGTGCCCACCTGGGATTGGCAGCTCCCAGAGAGGAGCTGAGGGAGAGCAGAGCCCCTGGCAAGCTGCAGGTCCCTGAGAGCCCCGGAGGGCTCCTGTGCCACAAACATCTGCTCTGCTCCAGTCTGAAACAGGGAGCAGCATTGTCCCGGGATCATCAGAGAACTGAGGTGTCTGCAGGAATTCAATCCCCCTCCCCATCCTGCAGCAGCCCTGCATTTCCCTCCTCCAGCCTTGCTCTCCAGCACAGCCATGGAGGCTCTTTGGCCTCTTGACTTTCCCTGCAGCCACCAAGGCCAGCTGAGCTCTGCCTTTGCCACAGCCAGTCCTGCCCAGCACAGGCCATGCCCAGCAATTCCTTGTGTGTCCCTGGCCTTGCTGTCAGCCCCGGCAGCGGCTCTGTGGCCCCTTTGTGGCCCTGTGCTGGCCCAGCCATGGTGGCACAGCCCCTGTGCTGGCCCAGCCATGGTGGCACAGCCCCTGTGCAGCCCAGCCCAGGACAGGAGCATTGCGGCTGGGAACGGCCCCTGTGCCCTGGTGCCCACAGCAGCCTTGGGGCTCTGTGCCCATGGCCTCCCTGCTGGGCAGCCTCTGCCAGCTCCTGCAGAGCCCGTGGCACCTGTGGGGCTGCACAGACAGCCCTGCCCCGGGCTCTGCCGGCCTCTGGGCCAGCAGAGAGGCCGGGCAGGCCGGCCATTGCCGGCAACAGGCCCTGAGCCCTGCAGGAGGATGGAGCTGGGCCACAGCCAAACTCAGCCCAAACCTGGTGTGGTAGTTTGAAAGCAAATCAGTCAGAGACTCAAAGTCAGAACTACAATTTAATAGAAAAATGCAATAGTAGAAAAACACTGACAGAGTCAGAATACAACCTGACACCCTGTTGGTCAGGTGTCCACTTAGATGATGGCTGCAGTCCTCTGGGAGTGATAGATGTGGTTCTGTTGAAGCAGTGATCCTGTGAAAGGTGCAGTTCTCCTCTGAAGGTCCAGTGGTGGTGTAGAAGGGTCTGCTCTTCCTCTGGGAATGCAGTGGAAAAGCTGCCTTGTGGTGTTTCCAATTCCAGATTATATGCAGATAGGGATACACTGGTTCCTCACCCTGGGCGGGGCATCTCACAATGGGATGATGGAGTTTATCAGTGGGACTCAATGGCCATTAACTGCAGCCATTAGGAATGAGCAAAGCAAAGTGCCCCACCTGGCTCCAAGAGCTGGCCCATGGGACGACATGCCCTGGGGCCATCAGGGATGAGCCAGGAACACTGCCCCACCTGGCCCCAACATCCCATGAAGATGGTGATAGAATACATACCATTGTAACCTAAGACATTATCCACCCCTTATTCTATCACCATCTATGTGATACCCAAACCAATATCCCCTTTAAATTTTACATCTATATATATACATCTACAATGAAACTTTACACACAGTTCTCACTTAATTTCAGGTTTCCTTGTGGTACACTATGGGTTTCCCCATCTTTCTGCATTGCCCTCCAAGTGTAACCAGGTCCTTGAGCAAAAACAACCCTGCGGATGGGTTTGCCTTTGTCTGAGGTGGGACTAATCCAAAGTATTTCCTAAAATACCTTTCATGTGTACCACAGGGACTCTATCTCCGTCTACTGTGTGCAAGGGTTCAGACTGGGCAGGACCAGCTCGATTGATGGAGCCTTGTGTGTTGACTATCTAGGTGGCTTTTGCTAAGTCCATTTCTTAATTTTTGAAGATCCCCCTGCCAAGTGCTTTTAGGGTGATCTTAAGCAGTCTGTTTTACTGTCCAACTGTCCCGGCAGCTGGTGCATGATAAGGGATATGATATATCCACTCGATGCCATGTTCTCTGGCCCAGCTGTTTATAAGGCTATTCTTGAAATGGGTCCTGTTGTGCGACTCAGTTCTCTCAGGGGTGCCATGTCTCCACAGGACTTGCTTTTCCAGGCCTACGATGGTGTTTCGGGCAGTAGCATGAGGCACAGCATAGGTCTCCAACCATCCAGTGGTTGCTTCCACCATGGTCAGCACGTAGCGCTTGCCTTGGCGGGTTTGGGAAAGCGTGATGTAGTCAACTTGCCAGGCTTCCCCATACCTATACTTTGACCATTGTCCACCGTACCACAGAGGCTTCACCCGCTTGGCCTGCTTGATCATAGCACAGGTCTCACAGCCATGGATGACCTGTGAGATGCTGACTATGGTCAAGTCCACCCCTCAGTCACGAGCCCATGGGTACGTTGCATTTCGTCCCTGATGACCACAGGCATCATGGGCCCAACGAGCTAGAAAGAATTCTCCCTTGTGCTGCTAGTCCAGATTTACTTGTGATACTCATAATTTGGCAGCTCGGTTCACCTGCTCGTTGTTACGGTGCTCTTCGTTGGCCCGACTCTTGGGTACGTGTGCATCCACGTGTCGAACATTCACAGTCAGCCTCTCTACACGGGTAGTGATGTCCTGCCAAATCTCAGCGGCCCAGGTGGGTTTCCCTCTGCACTGCCAGTTGGCCTTTCTCCAGCCATCCAACCATCCCCACAGAGCGTTAGCTACCATCCAGGAGTCGGTGTAGAGATAGAGCCGAGGCCACTTCCCTCACTCAGCAATATCCAAAGCCAGCTGGACGGCTTTAAGCTCTGCGACCTGACTTGATCCGCCTTCTCCCTCAGTAGCCTGTGCGACTCGTCATGTGGGGCTCCATACAGCAGCTTTCCGCTTTCAGTTAGCGCCCGCAATTCGGCAGGAACCATCAGTGAAGAGGGCATATCGTCTTTTGCTCTCTGGTAGTTCGTTATATGGTGGGGCTTCCTCAGCACGTGTCACTTGCCTCTCCTCTTCTTCAGAAGATAACCCAAAAGCCTCACATTTAGGCCAGTTTGTTATAATTTCCAGAATCTCAGGGCGATTAGGGTTTACTATCCGGGCTCGCTATGTGATCAGCACAATCCACTTGCTCTACGTGGCGTCGGTAGCATGGTGTGTGGAAAGAACCCTTCCCTTGAACATCCAACCCAGCACTGGTAGTCGAGGTGCCAGAAGCAGCTGTACTTTGGTGCCAATTACTTCTGAGGCAGCTCGATCTCCTTCATAAGCCGCAAGAATCTCTTTCTTGGTTGGGGTATAGCTGGTTTCAGATCTTTTGTATCCCCGACTCCAGAAAGTGAACGGTTGTCTTCGAGTCTCTTCAGGTCCCTTCTGCCACAGGCTCCAGGATGGACCATTCTCCCCGGCCGCAGAGTAGAGCACATTTTTCACATCCTGCCCTGTTCTGACTGGCTGTAAGAGTCTGGACGGAAATCCCTTGTCTGCCTCACGACCATCGACAGAAGCAGAGGCCGAAAACCCAGAGACCCTAAGAGGGGAAAAGGACTTTTGCACAATGAAGTCCAGCCAGATCTTGATGGGGTGCCTGCCAGGTGCCCAGGTGTACAGCAGAGCCGTGCTGCTGAGCTGTGCTGCAGAGGCGTGTTGGTACATGCCCGTGGGAACCGCATCCTCCCGGCTACCGGGACGGAAAGAACCGAACTATATGTCCGGTACAGCTGCACCGGTACTCTAAAACATTGGGCCTTACTCCCCACCTGCTGGCTACTTGCCCCTCATCTCTGGAGGGATTGCCTCATCTCTTGGTTACCTGCCCCCCCGCTTTCGAAAAGACTATAAAGAGACTCTCAAAAGGTACCCCTACGAGATCTCCCTACGGACGAGACGAATCCATCGGATCCGGACAACGAGGACTTCGTCGTGCCGTGGTAGCTATGCCCCTCCTTTTTTCTTTCTCTCTTTCCTCTCTTTCTCTCTCTCCTCTATCGCATAAGCGTGTTGTTGGCACTCAATAAAGTGCTTTTGATTTTGATTGAAGCAAAAATACTTGTCCCTGTTTTCTTTTGCACTCTGCGATTCTAAGTAACGAACCATCACGACCCCTGCTCCTACGAGCGGATCGTGACACTGGCCCAAGGGCTACTGCGTGGGCAATCTCCTGCTTAATTTGTTCAAATGCTTGTTGTTGCTCAGGACTTCACTGGAACTCATTTCTTTTTCGTGTCACGAGGTAAAGAGGGCTTACAATCGTGCTGTATTCCGGGATATGCATCCTCCAAAACCCACGAGCTCCTAGAAAAGCCTGGGTTTCCTTCTTGTTCGTAGGTGGGGACATGGCAGTGATCTTGTTGATTACTTCTGTCGGGATCTGGCGATGTCCATCTTGACACTAGACTCATAAAAACTGGATTTCTTGAGCGAGTCCCTTAACCTTACTTGGCTTGATGACAAAACCAGCTCTTAGGAGAATCTGGATGATCTTCTTTCCTTTCTCAAAGACTTCCTCTGCTGTGTTCCCCTATAGGATGATGTTGTCGATGTACTGCAAATATTCTGGAGCCTCACCCTTTTCCAGTGCAGCCTGGATCAGTCCATGGCAGATGGTGGGGCTGTGCTTCCAGCCCTGGGGGAGTCTGTTCCAGGTGTATTGCATGCCCCTCCAGGTGAAAGCAAACTGAGGTCTGCACTCTGCTGCCAGAGGAATGGAGAAAAAGGCATTGGCAATATCGATGGTTGCGTACCACTTTGCTGCCTTGGATTCTAGTTCATACTGAAGTTCCAACATGTCTGGCACAGCAGCACTCAGTGGTGGTGTGACCTCATTCAGGCCACGATAATCCACTGTCAGTCTCCATTCTCCACTCGACTTACGCACTGGCCATATAGGGCTGTTAAAGGGTGAATGAGCCTTGCTGACCACCCCTTGGCTCTGCAGTTCACGAATCATCTCATGGATGGGAACCATAGAGTCTCTGTCTGTGCGGTACTGCCGTCAGTGCACTGTTGCTGTGGCGATTGGTACCTGCTGTTCTTCAACTTCCAGCAGTCTCACAGCAGAGGGGTCAACTGAGAGACCAGGCAAGGTATGCAGCTGCCGGATGTCTTCTGTTTCTACAGCGGCTATCCCGAAAGCCCAACGATGTCCTTTTGGGTCTCTGAAATACCCATTTCTAAGATAGTCTATGCCCAGGATGCATGGGGCCTCTGGGCCGGTCACGATGGGGTGTTTCTGCCACTCATTCCCAGTTAAACTCACTTCAGCTTCCAATACAGTCAGCTGCTGGGATCCTCCTGTCACCCCAGAAATAGAAATAGATTCTGTTCCCACGTACCTTGATGGCATCAGGGTACATTGAGCGCCGGTGTCAACCAAAGCCATTTATCTTTGTGGGTCAGACGTGCCAGGCCATCGGATCCACACAGTCCAATAGATCCGGTTGTCCCTTTCCTCTACCTGGCTAGAGGCCGGGCCCCTCTATTCCTGATCATGGTACACATTGCTCTCTTCCTGTAAATATGTCCTTGAGGTCCCTTCTAGAGGATCGGTCATATCATCATTCCTATACTCTCCAGAGTTCTGTCCACAAGAGACCGGAGCAGCGTTGACTCTAGGTGGGCTTCTTGTGGTAGCTGTTCCTCTTTTGAGTTCATGTACTCGGGCTGCTAAGGAAGAGGTGGGTTTTCTATCCCACTTCCTCATATCTTCTCCATGCTCCTGAAGGAAAAAACAGAGGTTACCTTGTGGAGTGTATCTTCTTTCTCTGGCTGGGGGTTGTCTGCTCCTAATAGCAGAGACCCTTGTTGGTTCTGGCGAGATGTGGTGAATTTCTTGCTTCAGCTCCTTTCTGAGTTTCTCTTCCAAGTTCCGGACGTGCTCAGCCAGCTGTGTTTCCACAGATGAGACATGGGTGCGAAATGGGGCAGTGACAGTGTCCTCATAAATTTTTAGTTTGTTGACCAGTACTCCCACCTTGTCCGCTCCTTCCCTCCATTGCAGTGTTGCTAGGTAACAGGAGTATATCTCTGGTCCAAGCTGTGCAAATCTCAACCACATCTGAGCTGCATTGGACATCATCTGGGTTCTTAGGGAATCTCTCATCTTCTGAGAAAATGATCTCCAGCACGGCCAATTCTCTCAGACATCGGATACCTTGTTCCATTGTGCTCCATTTTCCTTGGTGCACCTGGAGGTCTTCTTTACAAAGGTATCTGTCCCTTACACTTGCCAGCAGTTGCCGCCAGAGGCTGAGAGTTTCTTGGGTTCTCCCGACCCCCAGGGCAATGACCACATCCTGGGTCAGGGATCCGAGTTGCCTGGCCTCACTTCCATCTAGAATGGTGTCATTGGCTGCAGCGTCCCAGATGCGAAGCAGCCAGGTCAGGACGGATTCATTTGTCTGGTGGGTGAACTCCCTCCGTAGGTCACGCAGCTCACCCAGGGATAAAGAGCGAGTGATGATCTCTGGCTCCATCTCTTCTGCTTGCTGCGAAGGTC
>JAVTVJ010001893.1:0-15576 GCA_034509425.1 Eopsaltria australis | reverse complement strand
ATGTCACAGACGCTCACAGGGGCTCCAGACTGACATCCCATGAGTCCACAGGCTCTCAAACAGCCACGATGTCACAGACACTCACAGGGGCTCCATCGGGACTTCCCTACTGTTCCCAATCACCCAAAGAGCCGGGATGTCACAAACATTCACAGCTGATCAATGGCAACATCCCAGGAGACCCTGGGCTTCCAAGCAACTGGGATATCACAGACACTCACAACAGTTCCATGGCGACTTCCCAGGAGACCCAAGGCTGACAAAGAGCCAGCACGTCACAGACACTCACACGCCTTCCATGGGGACATCCCGGGAATCCCCAGAGTGCCAAACACCAGAGATGCCACACACACTCACAGGGGCTCCATGCACACATCCCAGGGGTCCCCAAGCTTCCAAAGACCTTGGTCATGTCACGGACACTCACAGGGGCTCCACCCAGAAATGCCAGGATTTCCAAAGCTGCCAAAGAGCTGGCATGTCACACACACTCACAGGGGATCCATGCACACATCCCACGTATCCCCAGGCTCCCCAAGAGATGGGAAGTCACAGATATTCACAGGGGCTCCAGACTGCCATCCCAGGAGCCCCCAGAGTGACAAAGAGCCAGGATGCAACACACACTAGCAGGAGCTCCATGCAGACACCCATGAATCCACAGACTGCCAAAGAGCCGGCATGTCACACACACTCACAGGTGCTCAAGAGTGACATCCCAGGAGTGTCCAGGCTCCCAAAGAGCCACGATGTCACAGACACTCACAGCGGCTCCATGGTGAAATCCCAGGAGTCCCAAAGCTTCCAAAAACCTGCCATGCCACAGAAACTCACATGGGCTCCATAGCCACATCCCATGTGATCCCTGCCTGCCTAAGAGGCCAGATGTCACAGACTTTCACGCGGCTTCCATGCTGATACCCCAGCAGTCCCCAGATTTCCAAGGAGCTAAGATGTCACAGAAATTCCAAGGGATTCCATGGTGACATCCCCGGACTTTCCAGGCAGCCAAAGAGCCAGGACCTCACAGACACTCGCAAGGCTTCAACGGCTTTATGCCCGCAATCCCCACAAGGCCAAAGAGCAGGGATGTGAAAGACACTCACAGGGCCTCCATGGGGACATCGCAGGAGTCCCCAGGCTGCCAAAGAGACAGCATGGCACAGTTACCCAAAGGGGCCTGTCCTGGGTTAGGCCAGAGGTGTCAAAATCTAGGAAGTCCTCTGTGCTGCAGGAATGCAGGAAGGCATACAACTTCCTTCCTGCGAGAGAGAGAGCCAATAATCAGGTAGTTTTAAGAATTGATAGGTAGGTAAACCAATTAAAAAGTTGGTCCGCCTTCAAGGAAAAAACCATATATAAGCAGAGACTCTCTGACGCTCTTTTTTTTTGGACCTGCTGCTGCTGTGTAGAGAGGAGCAGCTCCTGCTTCTCTCGCTGGTAAGGCCCCCCCCACCTCCTTCCAAAGGAGGGATGGGGGGGGGGGGGAGGGAGGTTTTACGGCAGCCGTGCCGCTGCAGCCGGGCAGGCATGGGGGAGGAAACGATTGGAATTTTCAGCAAATCCAGCTCAGCCGGTGTGTCAGCTACACTACAGGGAGAGCCGGGCCAGGCACGGACCGGGTCGGACTCCATCCAGCTCGGGCCAGGCCCTGCCCTGTCACCCCGGGCCCAGATGGCCCCACCAGGCCGAGCCAGCTTGGCAGAGCCAGGCAAAGACTCTTGAGAGCGTCTGACATCCAGCTCGGACCTTTTCAAGCAGCTCGGCAAAGAGCACGTGATCTTCACACTGCCGGAGAGAGACAGACAGAGATTAACTCTCTCCATGCCTGGACTAAACTCACAGACATCCATCCTTCCTCGCAGAGAGAGGAACGAGTGAAGACATCTACATAGTGCAGCGCAGAGACTTTACAGTCAGTGAGGAAAGCAGAACTGATACCGAGAGGGAGGTGCATGAGAAGTTGCTTCAAAAGTGAAGCTGAAAACTCTTTTGGAGAACCATGGTTGGGGACTGAGCTAATAAATTCTCTGTAATATATGAAGATATAGTCCAAAGGGGGATGTGAGGTTCTTATTGCAGCCAATGACTGAAATACCTAAGTACAGACAAGTAAGTGTTGAAAAAGTACAGCCTGATGAGAAACTAAAACCAAGAGAGAAGAGAGGCTGTGATCCAGAGCCCTGGTCCCGGGGAGAATGCTAGAGAACCTGAGTTGTCAGGAGAACCTGTGTTGCTAAGCTCAGAAGAAGGGATTTTCTTTGTTGCTGCAATTGAACTAGGCATCCTTAAAACAAGTACCCTGTGGACTGTTCATAACCCACCATAGTGGCTGTGGGACGGCTACTGGTGTGGGAGAGATCCACCATTAAGTTGGACTTTACTCCGGGCGGCGGTTAATGGTGAGGCAGAAGACCCATAAAAACTGTATTTTTCTTACAGAAGATCCATGGTGTAAGCAAAAGAAACTTCTCTCCCTAAATGAACTAGAACAAGAGCTATTTCTGAAGTGGTAAACTGACTGGAAGTCAAAGTGTTGTCTTTTGTATGTTGTCAGGGAGAATGAAATGGAGAGGTGGGGAAGGAGGGGTGGTCTGAAGAGTTTGTTCTAGTTTTTTTTTTTCTTGAAGTTTTTTTTTTCTTTTTTCCCTTTGTCTTAGATATATTAATAAAACTTCTTTGTACTTTATAAAGTTTGAGCCTGCTTTGCCTACTCCGAATCCTTATCTCACAACAAGCAATCAAGTAAATTTAAGTAAGTGTGCTAGCATTTAGCCACAAACCTAAATAAGCGAACTAAAACCACGACAGGCACCCATGCGGACATCCCTGCCTTACCCTGTCTTCCAAAGAGCAGGGATGTCACAGACACTCACAGCTGCTCCATCAGGTCATGCCAGCAGTGCCCCGGCTGCCAAAGAGCCGGCATGTCACCGACACTCACAGGGGATCCATGCAGACATGCCAGCTATGCCCAGACTCCTCAACAGCTGGGATGTCACAGACATTCACAGGGGCTACAGAGTGACATCCCAGGAGCCCCCAGAGTGCCAAAGAGCCAGGATGTCACAGACAATGCTAGCAGCTCCATGGAGACATCCCTCGAATCCACAGGCTGCCAAAGAACCGGCATGTCACAGACACTCACAGGGGCTCCAGACTGACATCCCATGAGTCCACAGGCTCTCAAACAGCCACGATGTCACAGACGCTCACAGGGGCTCCAGACTGACATCCCATGAGTCCACAGGCTCTCAAACAGCCACGATGTCACAGACACTCACAGGGGCTCCATCGGGACTTCCCTACTGTTCCCAATCACCCAAAGAGCTGGGATGTCACAAACATTCACAGCTGATCAATGGCGACATCCCAGGAGACCCTGGGCTTCCAAGCAACTGGGATATCACAGACACTCACAACAGTTCCATGGCGACTTCCCAGGAGACCCAAGGCTGACAAAGAGCCAGCATGTCACAGAAACTCACACGGGTTCCATGGGGACATCCCGAGAATCCCCAGAGTGCCAAACACCAGAGATGCCACACACACTCACAGGGGCTCCATGCACACATCCCAGGGGTCCCCAAGCTTCCAAAGACCTTGGTCATGTCACGGACACTCACAGGGGCTCCACACAGAAATGCCAGGATTTCCAAAGCTGCCAAAGAGATGGCATGTCACACACACTCACAGGGGATCCATGCACACATCCCACGTATCCCCAGGCTCCCCAAGAGATGGGAAGTCACAGATATTCACAGGGGCTCCACACTGCCATCCCAGGAGCCCCCAGAGTGACAAAGAGCCAGGATGCAACACACACTAGCAGGAGCTCCATGCAGACACCCCATGAATCCACAGACTGCCAAAGAGCCGGCATGTCACACACACTCACAGGTGCTCAAGAGTGACATCCCAGGAGGGTCCAGGCTCCCAAAGAGCCACGATGTCACAGACACTCACAGCGGCTCCATGCTGAAATCCCAGGAGTCCCCAAGCTTCCAAAAACCTGCCATGCCACAGAAACTCACATGGGCTCCATAGCCACATCCCATGTGATCCCTGCCTGCCTAAGAGCCCACATGTCACAGACTTTCATGCGGCTTCCATGCTGATACCCCAGCAGTCCCCAGATTTCCAAGGAGCTAAGATGTCACAGAAATTCCAAGGGATTCCATGGTGACATCCCTGGACTTTGCAGGCAGCCAAAGAGCCAGCACCTCACAGACACTCACAAGGCTTCAACGGCCTTATGCCTGCAATCCCCACAAGGCCAAAGAGCAGGGATGCCAAAGACACTCACAGGGCCTCCATGGGGACATCCCAGGAGTCCCCAGGCTGCCAAAGAGACAGCATGTCACAGATACCCAAAGGGGCCCCATGCGCACATCCCTGCCTTACCCTGTCTTCCAAAGAGCAGGGATGTCACAGACACTCACAGCTGCTCCATCAGGTCATGCCAGCAGTGCCCCGGCTGCCAAAGAGCCGGCATGTCACCGACACTCACAGGGGATCCATGCAGACATGCCAGCTATGCCCAGACTCCTCAACAGCTGGGATGTCACAGACATTCACAGGGGCTACAGAGTGACATCCCAGGAGCCCCCAGAGTGCCAAAGAGCCAGGATGTCACAGACAATGGCAGCAGCTCCATGGAGACATCCCTCGAATCCACAGGCTGCCAAAGCACCGGCATGTCACAGACACTCACAGGGGCCCCAGACTGAAATCCCTCAAGTCCACAGGCTCTCAAACAGCCACGATGTAACAGACGCTCACAGGGGCTCCAGAGTGACATCCCATGAGTCCACAGGTTCTCAAACAGCCACGATGTCACAGACACTAACAGGGGCTCCATCGGGACTTCCCTACTGTTCCCAATCACCCAAAGAGCCGGGATGTCACAAACATTCACAGCTGATCAATGGCGACATCCCAGGAGACCCTGGGCTTCCAAGCAACTGGGATATCACAGACACTCACAACAGTTCCATGGCGACTTCCCAGGAGACCCCAGGCTGACAAAGAGCCAGCATGTCACAGACACTCACACGGGTTCCATGGGGACATCCCGGGAATCCCCAGAGTGCCAAACACCAGAGATGCCACACGCACTCACAGGGGCTCCATGCACACATCCCAGGGGTCCCCAAGCTGCTAAACCTCGGCCATGTCACTGACACTCACAGGGGCTCCACACAGAAATGCCAGGATTTCCAAAGCTGCTAAAGAGCTGGCATGTCACACACACTCACAGGGGATCCATGCACACATCCCACGTATCCCCAGGCTCCCCAAGAGACGGAAAGTCACAGACATTCACAGGGGCTCCACACTGCCATCCCAGGAGCCCTCAGAGTGACAAAGAGCCAGGTTGCAACACACACTAGCAGGAGCTCCATGCAGACACCCCATGAATCCACAGACTGCCAAAGAGCCTGCATGTCACACACACTCACAGGTGCTCAAGAGTGACATCCCAGGAGTGTCCAGGCTCCCAAAGAGCCACGATGTCACAGACACTCACAGCGGCTCCATGGGAAATCCCAGGGAGTTCCCCAAGCTTCCAAAAAACCTGACCATGCCACAGAATACTCACATGGGCTCCATAGCCACATTCCCATTGTGATTCCCTGCCTGCCTAAGAGCCAGATGTCCACAGACTTTCACGCGGCTTCCATGCTGATACCCCAGCAGTCCCCAGATTCCAAGGAGCTAAGATGTCACAGAAATTCCAAGGGATTCCATGGTGACATTTTTGGACTTTCCAGGCAGCCAAAGGGCCAGGACCTCACAGACCCTCACACGGGTTCCACGGCCTATGCACGGAATCCCCACAAGGCCAAAGAGCAGGGATGTCAAAGACACTCACAGGGCCTCCATGGGGACATCCCAGGAGTCCCCAGGCTGCCAAAGAGACAGCATGTCACAGTTACCCAAAGGGGCCCCATGCGCACATCCCTGCCTTACCCTGTCTTCCAAAGAGCAGGGATGTCACAGACACTCACAGCTGCTCCATGGGGTCATGCCAGCAGTTCCCAGGCTGCCAAAGAGCCGGCATGTCACCGACACTCACAAGGGATCCATGCAGACATGCCAGCTATGCCCAGACTCCTCAACAGCTGGGATGTCACAGACATTCACAGGGGCTGCAGAGTGACATCCCAGGAGCCCCCAGAGTGCCAAAGAGCCAGGATGTCACACACAATGCCAGCAGCTCCATGGAGACATGCCTCGAATCCACAGGCTGCCAAAGCACCGGCATGTCACAGACACTCACAGGGGCTCCAGACTGACATCCCACAAGTCCACAGGCTCTGAAACATCCACGATGTCACAGACACTCACAGTGGCTCCATCGGGACTTCCCTACTGTTCCCAGTCACCCAAAGAGCCGGGATGTCACAAACATTCACAGCTGATCAATGGCGACATCCCAGGAGACCCTGGGCTTCCAAGCAACTGGGATATCACAGACACTCACAACAGTTCTATGGCGACTTCCCAGGAGACCCAAGGCTGACAAAGAGCCAGCATGTCACACACACTCACACGGGTTCCATGGGGACATCCCGGGAATCCCCAGAGTGCCAAACACCAGAGATGCCACACACACTCACAGGGGCTCCATGGGGACATCCCAGCGGTCCCCAAGCTGCCAAAGAGCCGGCATGTCACACACACTCACAGGGCATCCGTGCACACATCCCACCTATCCCCAGGCTCCCCAAGAGACGGGAAGTCACAGACATTCACAGGGGCTCCAGACTGCCATCCCAGGAGCCCCCAGAGCACCAAAGAGCCAGGATGTAACACACACTAGCAGGAGCTCCATGCAGACACCCATGAATCCACAGACTGCCAAAGAGCCGGCATGTCACACACACTCACAGGTGCTCAAGAGTGACATCCCAGGAGTGTCCAGGCTCCCAAAGAGCCACGATGTCACAGACACTCACAGCGGCTCCATGGTGAAATCCCAGGAGTCCCCAAGTTTCCAAAAACCTGCCATGCCACAGAAACTCACATGGGCTCCATAGCCACATCCCATGTGATCCCTGCCTGCCTAAGACCCCACATGTCACAGACTTTCACGCGGCTTCCATGCTGATACCCCAGCAGTCCCCAGATTTCCAAGGAGCTAAGATGTCACAGAAATTCCAAGGGATTCCATGGTGACATCCCCGGATTTTCCAGGCAGCCAAAGAGCCAGCACCTCACAGACACTCGCAAGGCTTCAACGGCTTTATGCCCGCAATCCCCACAAGGCCAAAGAGCAGGGATGTGAAAGAACACTCACAGGGCCTCCATGGGGACATCGCAGGAGTCCCCAGGCTGCCAAAGAGACAGCATGTCACAGTTAGCCAAAGGGGCCTGTCCTGGGTTAGGCCAGAGGGGTCAAAATCTAGGAAGTCCTCTGTGCTGCAGGAATGCAGGAAGGCATACAACTTCCTTCCTGCGAGAGAGAGAGCCAATAATCAGGTAGTTTTAAGAATTGATAGGTAGGTAAACCAATTAAAAAGTTGGTCCGCCTTCAAGGAAAAAACCATCTATAAGCAGAGACTCTCTGACGCTCTTCCTCTTTGGACCTGCTGCTGCTGTGTGGAGAGGAGCAGCTCCTGCTTCTCTCGCTGGTAAGGCCCAAGCGCTTCCCCCCCCCCCTTCCAAAGGAGGGATGGGGGGGGGGAAGGGAGGTTTTACGGCAGCCGTGCCGCTGCAGCCGGGCAGGCATGGGGGAGGAAACGATTGGAATTTTCAGCAAATCCAGCTCAGCCGGTGTGTCAGCTACACAAGAGGGAGAGCCGGGCCAGGCAAGGACCGGGCCGGACGCCATCCAGCTCGGGCCAGGCCCTGCCCTGTCACCCCGGGCCCAGATGGCCCCACCAGGCCGAGCCAGCTCCGCAGAGCCGGGCAGAGACTCTTGAGAGCGTCTGGCATCCAGCTCAGACCTGTTCAAGCAGCCCGGCAAAGAGCACGTGATCCTCACACTGCCGGAGAGAGACAGAGATTAACTCTCTCCATGCCTGGACTAAACTCACAGACATCCATCCTTCCTCGCAGAGAGAGGAACGAGTGAAGACATCTACATAGTGCAGCGCAGAGACTTTACAGTCAGTGAAGAAAGCAGAACTGATACCTAGAGGGAGGTGCATGGGAAGTTGCTTCAAGACTGAAGCTGAAAACTCTTTTGGAGAACCATGGTTGGGGACTGAGCTAATAAATTCTCTGTAATATATGAAGATATAGTCCAAAGGGGGATGTGAGGTTCTTATTGCAGCCAATGAACTGAAATACCTAAGTACAGACAAGTAAGTGTTGAAAAAGTACAGCCTGATGAGAAACTAGGACCAAGAGAGAGGAGAGGCTGTGACTCAGAGCCCTGGTCCCGGGGAGAATGCTAGAGAACCTGAGTTGTCAGGAGAACCTGTGTTGCTAAGCTCAGAAGAAGGGATTTTCTTTGTTGCTGCAATTGAACTAGGCATCCTTAAAACAAGTACCCTGTGGACTGTTCATAACCCACCCAAGTGGCTGTGGGAAGGCTACTGGTGTGGGAGGGATCCACCATTAAGCTGGACTTTGCTCCGGGCGGCGGTTAATGGTGAGGCAGAAGACCCATAAAAACTGTATTTTTCTTACAGAAGATCCATGGTGTAAGCAAAAGAAACTTCTCTCCCTAAATGAACTGGAACAAGAGCTGTTTCTGAGGTGGTAAACTGACTGGAGGTCAAAGTGTTGTCTTTTGTATGTTGTCAGGGAGAATGAAATGGAGAGTGGGGAAAGAGGGGTAGTCTGAAGAGTTTGTTCTAGTTTTTTTCTTGAAGTTTTTTTTTCTTTTTTCCCTTTGTCTTAGATATATTAATAAAACTTCTTTGTACTTTATAAAGTTTGAGCCTGCTTTGCCTACTCCGAATCCTTATCTCACAACAAGCAATCAAGTAAATTTAAGTAAGTGTGCTAGCATTTAGCCACAAACCTAAATAAGCGAACTAAAACCACGACAGGCACCCATGCGGACATCCCTGCCTTACCCTGTCTTCCAAAGAGCAGGGATGTCACAGACACTCACAGCTGCTCCATCAGGTCATGCCAGCAGTGCCCAGGCTGCCAAAGAGCCGGCATGTCACCGACACTCACAGGGGATCCATGCAGACATGCCATCTATGCCCAGACTCCTCAACAGCTGGGACATCACAGACATTCACAGGGGCTGCAGAGTGACATCCCAGGAGCCCCCAGAGTGCCAAAGAGCCAGCATGTCACAGACAATGCCAGCAGCTCCATGGAGACATCCCTCGAATTCACAGGCTGCCAAAGCCCCGGCATGTCACAGACACTCAGAGGGGCTCCAGACAGATATCCCACAAGTCCACAGGCTCTCAAACAGCCACGATGTCACAGACACTCACAGAGGGCTCCATCGGGACTTCCCAGCTGTCCCCAGTCACCCAAAGAGCCGGGATGTCACAAACATTCACAGCTGATCAATGGCGACATCCCAGGAGACCCTGGGCTTCCAAGCAACTGGGATATCACAGACACTCACAACAGTTCCATGGCGACTTCCCAGGAGACCCAAGGCTGACAAAGAGCCAGCATGTCACAGAAACTCACACGGGTTCCATGGGGACATCCCGGGAATCCCTAGAGTGCCAAACACCAGAGATGCCACACGCACTCACAGGGGCTCCATGCACACATCCCAGGGGTCCCCAAGCTGCCAAAGAGCCGGCATGTCACACACACTCACAGGGGATCCATGCACACATCCCACGTATCCCCAGGCTCCCCAAGAGACGGAAAGTCACAGACATTCACAGGGGCTCCACACTGCCATCCCAGGAGCCCCCAGAGTGACAAAGAGCCAGGATGCAACACACACTAGCAGGAGCTCATGCAGACACCCCATGAATCCACAGACTGCCAAAGAGCCGGCATGTCACACACACTCACAGGTGCTCAAGAGTGACATCCCAGGAGTGTCCAGGCTCCCAAAGAGCCACGATGTCACAGACACTCACAGCGGCTCCATGGTGAAATCCCAGGAGTCCCAAAGCTTCCAAAAACCTGCCATGCCACAGAAACTCACATGGGCTCCATAGCCACATCCCATGGGATCCCTGCCTGCCTAAGAGCCCAGATGTCACAGACTTTCACGCGGCTTCCATGCTGATATCCCAGCAGTCCCCAGATTTCAGAGGAGCTAAGATGTCACAGAAATTCCAAGGGATTCCATGGTGACATCCCCGGACTTTGCAGGCAGCCAAAGAGCCAGCACCTCACAGACACTCGCAAGGCTTCAACGGCCTTATGCCCGCAATCCCCACAAAGCCAAAGAGCAGGGATGCCAAAGACACTCACAGGGCCTCCATGGGGACATCGCAGGAGTCCCCAGGCTGCCAAAGAGACAGCATGTCACAGTTACCCAAAGGGGCCCCATGCGCACATCCCTGCCTTACCCTGTCTTCCAAAGAGCAGGGATGTCACAGACACTCACAGCTGCTCCATCGCGTCATGCCAGCAGTTCCCAGGCTGCCAAAGAGCCGGCATGTCACCGACACTCACAAGGGATCCATGCAGACATGCCAGCTATGCCCAGACTCCTCAACAGCTGGGATGTCACAGACATTCACAGGGGCTACAGAGTGACATCCCAGGAGCCCCCAGAGTGCCAAAGAGCCAGGATGTCACACACAATGCCAGCAGCTCCATGGAGACATGCCTCGAATCCACAGGCTGCCAAAGCACCGGCATGTCACAGACACTCACAGGGGCTCCAGACTGACATCCCACAAGTCCACAGGCTCTCAAACATCCACGATGTCACAGACACTCACAGTGGCTCCATCGGGACTTCCCTACTGTTCCCAGTCACCCAAAGAGCCGGGATGTCACAAACATTCACAGCTGATCAATGGCGACATCCCAGGAGACCCTGGGCTTCCAAGCAACTGGGATATCACAGACACTCACAACAGTTCCATGGCGACTTCCCAGGAGACACAAGGCTGACAAAGAGCCAGCATGTCACAGACACTCACACGGGTTCTATGGGGACATCCCGGGAATCCCCAGAGTGCCAAACACCAGAGATGCCACACGCACTCACAGGGGCTCCATGCACACATCCCAGGGGTCCCCAAGCTTCCAAAGACCTTGGTCATGTCACGGACACTCACAGGGGCTCCACACAGAAATGCCAGGATTTCCAAAGCTGCCAAACAGCCGGCATGTCACACACACTCACAGGGGATCCATGCACACATCCCACGTATCCCCAGGCTCCCCAAGAGACTGAAAGTCACAGACATTCACAGGGGCTCCACACTGCCATCCCAGGAGCCCCCAGAGTGACAAAGAGCCAGGATGCAACACACACTAGCAGGAGCTCCATGCTAACACCCCATGAATCACAGACTGCCAAAGAGCCGGCTGTCCACACACACACCAGGTGTCGTCTAAGATGACATCCAGATGTCCAGGCTCCCAAAGAGCCACGATGTCACAGACACTCACAGCGGCTCCATGGTGAAATCCCAGGAGTCCCCAAGCTTCCAAAAACCTGCCATCCCACAGAAACTCACATGGGCTCCATAGCCACATCCCATGTGATCCCTGCCTGCCTAAGAGCCCACATGTCACAGACTTTCACGCGGCTTCCATGCTGATACCCCAGCAGTCCCCAGATTTCCAAGGAGCTAAGATGTCACAGAAATTCCAAGGGATTCCATGGTGACATCCCTGGACTTTGCAGGCAGCCAAAGAGCCAGCACCTCACAGACACTCCAAGCTTCAAACGGGCCTTATGCCCGCAATCCCACAACCAAAAGCGGGAGTCACAGGACACTCACAGCTGCTCCATCGGGTCATGCCAGCAGGTCCCAGGCTGCCAAAGAGCCGGCATGTCACCGACACTCACAGGGGATCCAGGCAGACATCCCAGCTATGTCCAGACTCCTCAACAGCTGGGATGTCACAGACATTCACAGGGGCTACAGAGTGACATCCCAGGAGCCCCCAGAGTGCCGAAGAGCCAGCATGTCAGAGACAATGCCAGCAGCTCCATGGAGACATCCCTCGAATCCACAGGCTGCCAAAGAACCGGCATGTCACAGACACTCACAGGGGCTCCAGACTGACATCCCATGAGTCCACAGGCTCCCAAACAGCCACGATGTCACAGACACTCACAGGGGCTCCAGACTGACATCCCATGAGTCCACAGGCTCTCAAACAGCCACGATGTCACAGACACTCACAGGGGCTCCATCGGGACTTCCCTGCTGTCCCCAATCACCCAAAGAGCTGGGATGTCACAAACATTCACAGCTGATCAATGGCGACATCCTAGGAGACCCCGGGCTTCCAAGCAACTGGGATATCACAGACACTCACAACAGTTCCATGGCGACTTCCCAGGAGACCCAAGGCTGACAAAGAGCCAGCATGTCACAGAAACTCACACGGGTTCCATGGGGACATCCTGGGAATCCCCAGAGTGCCAAACCCCAGAGATGCCACACACACTCACAGGGGCTCCATGCACACATCCCAGGGGTCCCCAAGCTTCCAAAGACCTTGGTCATGTCACGGACACTCACAGGGGCTCCACACAGAATGCCAGATTCCCAAAGCTCCCAAACAGCCGGCAGTCACCAACACTCACAGGGGATCCATGCACACATCCCACGTCATCCCCAGGCTCCCCAAGAGACGGAAAGCTCCAGACATTCACAGGGCTGCCACACTGCATCCCAGAGCCCCAGAGTACAAAGAGCCAGGATCAACACACCACTAGCGGAGCTCCATGCAGACACCCCATGAATCACCAGCACTGCCAAAGAGCCGGCATGTCACACACACTCACAGGTGCTCCAAGAGACATCCCAGGAGTGTCCAGCTCCCAAAGAGCCACGATGTCAAAGACACTCACAGCGGCTCCATGGTGAAATCCCAGGAGTCCCCAAGCTTCCAAAAACCTGCCATGCCACAGAAACTCACATGGGCTCCATAGCCACATCCCATGTGATCCCTGCCTGCCTAAGAGCCCAGATGTCACAGACTTTCACACGGCTTCCATGCTGATACCCCAGCATTCCCCAGATTTCCAAGGAGCTAAGATGTCACAGAAATTCCAAGGGATTCCATGGTGACATCCCCGGACTTTCCAGGCAGCCAAAGACCCAGCACAGCACAGACACTCGCAAGGCTTCAACGGCCTTATGCCCGCATTTCCCACAAGGCCAAAGAGCAGGGATGTCAAAGACACTCACAGGGCCTCCATGGGGACATCGCAGGAGTCCCCAGGCTGCCAAAGAGACAGCATGTCACAGTTACCCAAAGAGGCCCCATGCGCACATCCCTGCCTTACCCTGTCTTCCAAAGAGCAGGGATGTCACAGACACTCACAGCTGCTCCATCGGGTCATGCCAGCAGTGCCCAGGCTGCCAAAGAGCCGGCATGTCACCGACACTCACAGGGGATCCATGCAGACATGCCAGCTATGCCCAGACTCCTCAACAGCTGGGATGTCACAGACAATCACAGGGGCTACAGAGTGACATCCCAGGAGCCCCCAGAGTGCCAAAGAGCCAGGATGTCACAGACAATGCCAGCAGCTCCATGGAGACATCCCTCGAATCCACAGCCTGCCAAAGGACCGGCATGTAACAGACGCTCACAGGGGCTCCAGACTGACATCCCACAAGTCCACAGGCTCTCAAACAGCCACGATGTCACAGACACGCACAGGGTCTCCATCGGGACTTCCCTACTGTTCCCAATCACCCAAAGAGCCGGGATGTCACAAACATTCACAGCTGATCAATGGCGACATCCCAGGAGACCCCGGGCTTCCAAGCAACTGGGATATCACAGACACTCACAACAGTTCCATGGCGACTTCCCAGGAGACCCAAGGCTGACAAAGAGCCAGCATGTCACAGACACTCACACGGGTTCCATGGGGACATCCCGGGAATCCCCAGAGTGCCAAACACCAGAGATGCCACACACACTCACAGGGGCTCCATGCACACATCCCAGGGGTCCCCAAGCTTCCAAAGACCTTGGTCATGTCACGGACACTCACAGGGGCTCCACACAGAAATGCCAGGATTTCCAAAGCTGCCAAACAGCCGGCATGTCACACACACTCACAGGGGATCCATGCACACATCCCACGTATCCCCAGGCTCCCCAAGAGACGGAAAGTCACAGACATTCACAGGGGCTCCACACTGCCATCCCAGGAGCCCCCAGAGTGACAAAGAGCCAGGATGCAACACACACTAGCAGGAGCTCCATGCAGACACCCCATGAATCCACAGACTGCCAAAGAGCCGTCATGTCACACACACTCACAGGTGCTCAAGAGTGACATCCCAGGAGTGTCCAGGCTCCCAAAGAGCCACGATGTCACAGACACTCACAGCGGCTCCATGGTGAAATCCCAGGAGTCCCCAAGCTTCCAAAAACCTGCCATGCCACAGAAACTCACATGGGCTCCATAGCCACATCCCATGTGATCCCTGCCTGCCTAAGAGCCCACATGTCACAGACTTTCACGCGGCTTCCATGCTGATACCCCAGCAGTCCCCAGATTTCCAAGGAGCTAAGATGTCACAGAAATTCCAAGGGATTCCATGGTGACATCCCCGGACTTTGCAGGCAGCCAAAGAGCCAGCACCTCACAGACACTCGCAAGGCTTCAACGGCCTTATGCCCGCAATCCCCACACGGCCAAAGAGCAGGGATGCCAAAGACACTCACAGGGCCTCCATGGGGACATCGCAGGAGTCCCCAGGCTGCCAAAGAGACAGCATGTCACAGTTACCCAAAGGGGCCCCATGCGGACATCCCTGCCTTACCCTGTCTTCCAAAGAGCAGGGATGTCACAGACACTCACAGCTGCTCCATCGGGTCATGCCAGCAGTTCCCAGGCTGCCAAAGAGCCGGCATGTCACCGACACTCACAGGGGATCCATGCAGACATGCCAGCTATGCCCAGACTCCTCAACAGCTGGGATGTCACAGACATTCACAGGGGCTACAGAGTGACATCCCAGGAGCCCCCAGAGTGCCAAAGAGCCAGGATGTCACAGACAATGCCAGCAGCTCCATTGAGACATCCCTCGAATCCACAGCCTGCCAAAGGACCGGCATGTAACAGACACTCACAGGGGCTCCAGACTGACATCCCATGAGTCCACAGGCTCTCAAACAGCCACGATGTCACAGACACTCACAGGGGCTCCAGACTGACATCCCATGAGTCCACAGGCTCTCAAACATCCACGATGTAACAGACGCTCACAGGGGCTCCAGACTGACATCCCATGAGTCCACAGGCTCTCAAACAGCCACGATGTCACAGACACTCACAGGGGCTCCATCGGGACTTCCCTACTGTTCCCAATCACCCAAAGAGCCGGGATGTCACAAACATTCACAGCTGATCAAGGGCGACATCCCAGGAGACCCTGGGCTTCCAAGCAACTGGGATATCACAGACACTCACAACAGTTCCATGGCGACTTCCCAGGAGACCCAAGGCTGACAAAGAGCCAGCATGTC
>JAVTVJ010001892.1:0-114933 GCA_034509425.1 Eopsaltria australis | reverse complement strand
GCTTGGAGACGGGTCTCCCTTTCAGTGTGTGTGTGTGTGCTCTTGTTTAGGATCGGGATGCTCAATAGGTTCAGGGCTTGCTGCACACAGCTGGGTTTGACCCGTCTGCATCTATTCAGACCTTGCAAAACGAGGGGATACATGTATATGTACATATATCTATATCTGTATATATATGTGTGTGTGTGTGTCTTCATATGTGTATCCATGTATAGCTATAGCTATAGGTGTATGTATATACCCCCACATATACATGCATGTGCATGGACGGACAGACAGACAACCCTCTCTGTGTATTGCCTGCAGTTCTGGGACGAAGAAGCAGCCAGTCTCACCCCTCAGCCCCCTGCTCCCTGCCTCTGCAAACTTTGTCGGGGAGCCTCTGAGGACAGTGGTGTGTCTGTGTCTGTGTGTCTGTCCGTGCGTGGTGTGGGAATATTCGCCTGGTTTGCATGCAGTGGAGTGAGTAAATCTCTCCTCTGCTCTTACACTGCTCTGCTGGGAGACTGACTGGCTGCAGGAAAGTCATTGTGTGGTGTCTGTCGGGTGTGTGAATGTGTCTGTGGTGGTAGTGGGAGCCGGGTATTTCTGTAGGGGCCCAGGACGGCTACTCGAATGCATATGTAAGTGCATATGTACTGCCTGCAGGGTGTCTGCATGCCCGTTTATTCCACCAGAGAAAGTATGCCCACATTTTTATGCATAGGAATCTTCCTGCTTTGGGGCATGGGATGGGGGGAAGGAGAAGCTGAATGAATGAATGAATGGGAGCAAAAGGAGGGGGAAGGAGGAGGGGTGGGGGTGGGGGAGAGAGACGAACAGGCGCATCCTATTCTCATCCCAGGACAGGCAGGAGTGCACAGCTGCCGCTGTTCCCATTCCAGAGCTTGGATCTGGCTGGGGAAGGGCAGCATAAATCAGCTAGTGCTGCAGGAGGCAGCATATTCGGGAGCTGCTGTGCGTAATGCCCTCTCGCGTGTGTGTGTATGTGCGCTGGTGTGCCCCAGCCCTGCACGCGTGTATGCAGCACATGCGAGCGTGTCCCGCGTCTGAGTGTGCACAGAGCCCGGCTGGCTGTGCACAAACACCAAACATCCTCTCCAGCGCCCAGGGAAAGGGGTGTCTGCGATGGGGAGCAGAGCATCGCTCCTGTGCTGCGGGCAAATACATCTTGCACAGCCCGCGGTCCTTGGGCACCCACTCCGGGCTCACACGAGCACGGCGGGTGCAAACAAAAGGGGTGCACATGTGCAGGCCAGACTTGGGAGCTGGCCCCCTTCCTTCTCCCTAAAGGCTGCAGAGCAGGACCCTTCTCCCCGCTCTGGAGGTCCAGAGCTCTAAACCAAGCTGTGGAGCAGGGAGAGGATTGCTGAGATTGGAGGGGGGGAGGGGGGGGTACAGATTATGTAGGGAGTGGAGGGGGGGGAACCATGGCACTGGAGGGGGCCTGGGGACTGGGGAGCCTGGCTGCATTGCATGCTGCGAGCCAAGGAATTTGTCATGCACAGAGAGGTGGGAGGGAGTGGGAGTGTGTGTAATGTGGGGGAGCTGGGGTGGAGGGGGAGGAAGGAGGCTGTGCTCGGGTATGAGGGAATTTCTGGTGAGCTCTACCTCCCCACACCCCCCTTCCGGGTCCCCACACATCCCGTCACTCCTGGGTCCCAAGAAGCGCAGCCTGATAGCATCGCTAATGTAATATTCAAAGGAAGCTTCATTTGCATGGAACATGCATTATTAATGTATTTAAATACAGCCCCCTTCTCGCCTCCCCGCTCTGTGCAGACCGTACCAGCAGCAGTGAGGAAGCTGCAGGGAGCGGAAGGGTGCCGATGCAGTGCCAGGGGTGAGAAGCAGACACTGTAATCCCACTGATTTCCCCAGCCTAGTAACCTTTCCCTCACCTCCAACCCCTTCCCCATCTGCCACCCTCCTCACCCCATTATTTTCCTTGGGGGGTGATTGGCTTTCAGGGCACCCAACCCACAAGCATGCAGGTTTGTCGGCATGAAGCAAACTGCCTTCATTGCTTTTCCCCCATCAAAAACCACGTCACCAAGGGAAGAACTGTGGATGCATGGCCTTTCCTGCTCTTCATCCAGCTCCAGACAAAGTGGGTATTTGGGAATATGCTGTCTGATCCGCTGCACTGGTGCAAAACTACGCTGTGGAGCAGAAGCCACTTGGAGGGTAGAGAGGGCATTTGGGAAAGGGGGGCATGCAGAGGTGTAGATTTTGCTGGAGGGCAGCTTGCGGTTAAAATCGGAAAGGTAAAAATGGCAGGGAAGGCAGAAGGGAGGGAAGCATAGCTGCGATGATGTCCACGATGTTTGTTCTTACCTGGGTCGTGTCAGAAGCCAGATGCAGCTCCAGGCAGAATGCAGCTGCCTCATCTGACCCTGTTGAAGAGTGATGAAGAGCCCTGCCCACCTGGGAGAAAAGCTACTGGTCATATCAGGACCTGTTGAAACCTTCCAGTGCTGTTATCAGCTGTGTCAGAAAATATCAGCACATTTGCTGAGGGAGAGAGACCTGGCTACTCTCTCCTTCATCCTAAATACTGTGGGTTTTTTTCCCTTGGTCCCCTGTAAGTATGGACCTGGGCTAAGTTGTTTCTTTTATTAGTGTGAGGGAGGGCAGAGGACATGCAGGGAACACCTCTGTCCTCACACTCTTGTGAGCCCATGAGGGCCGCCTTGCTCTGGTAAAGGGATGTGATGTCCCAAAAAGCACTTGCAGCCCCTGCCCAGGCCTGCGCACCAGAGTAGGACAGGAGCAGCTTAGGTGCAGAGCAAATGTGTTCCAGCAAAACATCCCCTTTTGTGGGAACAGAGGAAGTTTTGCTTTTCTCCTTCATGGAGGAGCAGAGCTGTCCTGAGCAGTGAGGTATCCCAGGCTGCTGGCAGCTATGGGGACAGCTGGAGTTAGCCTGGTAGCTCTGCAGGTTCTGCTGGTGAGGATTGTCCAGACTGGAGTTACAGAAGGTGCTCGAGCTGTTCTGAAGGAGTAGAGCTCAGCATCCCCCAATGCCTTTCCATGTGGGAAGAGGGTGAGGGAGGACATGGAGTGAGCCACTGAAGGGGAGGCAAGCTGAATGCACGGGAGCCACCTCCTGTGCCAGGGTAGAAGGAGGCTGAAATCCTTTCTATGGGCTGGAAGAAGAGAATGCAAAACTCGGGGAGCAGACCAAGGGGCTGTGACCCACCTCCAGCCCTTTCTCTCTGCTGGGTCAGGATGGCTTTCTCACAGCTGTGAACCAGATGAGTGCTGTATTTAAATCCCCAGATGAGTCAAGCTTGACACTTTGGAGGTGACAATCACTGTGGGACTGCTGTTGTGTTTGCTTCAGTGGTGAGATGGTCTAGCAGCAGTTACAGCCTCACGTTAGCAGCACTGCATTTGTGCCCTGACTTTCCTGTGCCCCCCAGCTGGTGTTGGTTTCATGCCTTGCTTTGCCCTGACCTCCTCTTTAAGGGTCTTCTGGGTAGCTCAGGGGTACATAGCCATTGCCTGAGATGAACCGCTTTCCTCACCAAATAATTTTCTGTCACTGAGGAGAAATGACCTCATTTTCTCAACATTCATAAGCCAAAAGGAAACCCAGTTCCAGCTGACCAGCTGAGGTACAGAAGGAGGGAAGGGCAGTTGTCAGTCTTTCCACGGCATTTTAAGAGGTAGGAAACAAGCTACCAGGAGTCAGGTTGAGGTGAACGACTTGATAGGTTTTGTCCCCAGATGTTGCCACTTGCAGGGAGTCTTTAAATGTCCCCAGGCATCACTGGTTTGGGGAGTCTCAGTGGCTACATGGTGCCCTATAGTGTAGCATCAGATGTCATGGAGATAGGAATGGGATCAAAATCCCACAGGTGAGTCTGTTCTGCTGATGAAGGTGAAGCCCATTCTGTGCTGACCTGACTGATGTGCTGGGGCTGTTCTTTCCCATTTGCAGTCACTCTGGGGAGTGCATCTCCAGCTTTTCAACCCTGTAGCACAGAATTTCATTCCAGGTGATGCTCTGGGGAGCTGATGATGCAGTATGAATTTCACAGAAGTGAGAAGCTGTGTCTGGGGGCCAAGAATTTGTGTTCTTTATACATTGACACTCACAAAATGTTAATTCCTGTCTGGTTTTGGTGAGATGTAGGGGAAAGACTGTTTGCAAGAAACTGTGGGTGCTTTTGACTCATGTGGATGTCTGATAGCAGAGAGGTGGAGAAAATACATCCTTGTGAGGAAGGATCATCAGTAACATGACTCAGGGAAGGGGTCATAGAGTAGGAGGAGGGATCCCTAGCTCTGCCACAACTGCCCTGTAGAGAGTCCCTTTCTTCCCCTCTGTGCTCCTCATCTTTCACCCCACTTCTGAACAGCTTTGGTGGTAATGTAATCACTATGGAAGTGTCTGTAGATATGAAGACTGTCTCAGTATGATGCATGTGCTACCAGTTGCCTTAAGGCAAGGTGTCATATATTTGTCTTCATTCTTTCTATGGCTCATAGGCTCAATCTGCAAACCAGATGGGTCAGAGCTGCTTGTGTATTTTTAGGCTACTATGAGGACTCCATGAGCTGCTATCTTTCCTCTGGGAGTGTTGGTTTATGCATGAGAACATGTATGTTTGTGAGCAGGGAGAGCACCATTTTCTGCTAGACTTTGTCCTGTCCTCTTGTATCCACAGGTTACATGTACATGCCCAAAGTCTCCATGCACATGTGTGTCATTCCTGCCTCATGGTGTTGTCCTTGTGTGTGTGTTCCTGTGTGCACTCATGTGTGGTGCAGGTGATTGTATGGGGGTTTATTTGAGGAGTGTGTTTACGTGTGTGTGCATATGCACCTTTTCCATATCCAGGACTTGATGTGTCTTCTTGAGGTGTGTGACTATGTAAGGGTTTGTAGTAATGTCCCTTGTTGAGCTGCAGGACATCTGTCCCACCTGTCCATGTGTCTTCTCCCCACCTCTCATGAACCTGCTTCTTCCTCTCCCTGGGGAGACAGCCTTGAGTTGTGTTACCCAATGCCACGTGAATGTGAGACAGCTTTCCTGACATCCAGATACTCAAGTACACCCAGAAACATCAAGCCTTGAAGCACAAGGGAGACAGAATTCATGTTACTTCCAAGGCCTCAGTAAGATCACTCTGGAAAACCTAGCATGCAAACCTGGGTCCTGTGGTAGCTGAAGGAGGGTGATAAATTGGAGGGAATTGAGAGAAGAGCAATAAAAATTATGAAAGGGCTGAAGGTACTTATTTATGAGGAGAGATTAAAAGAGCAAAATATGTAGAGCTTGACTAAGCGATGATACGTAACAGTTTGTGCGTATTGAGGACTGTAAACACCAAGGAAAGGAGGAGACTGTTTAAAGTGGCAAAAAATGGGCAAAATCAGAGGTATGGATGGAGCTGAGCAAAGAGGAGAATATTTGTCTCTTGAGGATACATGCAAGGTTCCTGTTGTGAGAGCTCAAACCATCTATGAAATAGTGTGGCAGGTCCATGGAGATGCCACTGCTGGCAGCAAGGAAACAGGGTGGTGGGGAGGAGAGAACAGGCTGCACTCGGCCAGTGCTGGAAGTGGAGTGAGCTGCAAGGCCTCCTCTTTATATGCAGCATTGCCAGGGAAATTTTGAGAGATGTTTGATTATCTTTCACCTTTTATTGATTCCCTGTCTCATGGCTGGGAAGAACCCACAGACACTGCTGTTGAGGGAGCAGAGAGGTGATACAGGAGGAATAAGTAAACAGAGTCTGATAGAGGTAGAGGACGTTATTCCCTCCATCCTTTCTGTCTGGAGAGGTCGTCTAGGAAGCAATCTTTTAGGAAGTGACTGTGAGTGAAAAGGGGCTTTTCCACAAAAAGTTTCTAGGACAGTACAAACTGAACCTCCCAAAGCAAGGGGTTGATAGTGGGGTCAGGAGGATCAGACTTCCCTCCTCTGAATTCCTAGTCACAGGTGGCCTGGAATTGGGACAACAAGGTCAGAAGGATTAATACCCCTCCTTTTGTTCTTCATTGCAGTCATAGGCCAGGAAAATTGAGTGAGGTCATAATAAAAAGATTAGTGTGGAGAGGCTGCCATGTATAGTGTGATAGACAGGTCAGGGAAATGGAAGGGAATTCAAGGGGGTTGGATCTGTTACAGATGGTCTGTTTAAAGAGCTGTGTTTATCAACAGGGAAAGGGGATTTGGTCTTAGAAAAGTCTGGAAATAGGCATCAAGGGAGCTAGGGCTCAAGCAGAGATGTTATTCCCAGCAAGGATCTGTACTGGAATGATTGGTTTAAATGACACCTGACCTCCTTCCAGCTTTAGGTCAGGGAAAAAAAAAATCTTTCTTGGAATGAGCTCTGTTATTTGCTGCCTTCTCCATCCATCTCCAAAATGATCTAATGCACGAAAATGATACCGTTACTCAGAGCTACTCTTTGCCCATGACTTCTGGGTCAGCCTGGCTATGGAAAGGCATAGGAATACAAAAAAGACCTTACGAACCCTGGTAGTTCCTGGGGTTCTTCTTTCTACCCTTTTTAAAGATGGGTAGAGTGCTTCCCTTTTCCCAGTCACCTGGAACTTCATTTTACTGACTTTTCCAATATCATGGAGAGTGGCTGTAGTGGTTTTAGTTCACCTATTCAGGTTTGTGGCTAAATGCTAGCACACTTACTTAAATTTACTTGATTGCTTGTTGTGAGATGAGGATTAGGAGTAGGCAAAGCAGGCTCAAACTTTATAAAGTACAAAGAAGTTTTATTAATATACCTAAGACAAAGGGAAAAGGAAAAAAAAACTGAAAAGAAAAAAAAAACCAGAGCAAACTCTTCAGACCACCCCTCCTTCCCCCACCTCTCCATTTCATTCTTTCTGACAACATACAAAAGACAACACTTCGACCTCCAGTCAGTTTACCACTTCAGAAACAGCTCTTGTTCCAGTTCATTTAGGGAGAGAAGTTTCTTTTGCTTACACTATGGATTTTCTGTAAGAAAAATACAGTTTTTATGGGTCTTCTGCTCACCATCAGCCGCCGCCCGGAGCAAAGCCAGCTTAATGGTGGATCTCTCCCACACCAGTAGCCTTCCCACAGCCACTATGGTGGGTTATGAACAGTCCACAGGGTACCTGTTTTAAGGATGCCCAGTTCAATTGCAGCAACAAAGAAAATCCCTTCTTCTGTGCTTAGCAGCACAGGTTCTCCTGATAACACAGGTTCTCTAGCATTCTCCCCCCGGGGCCAGGGCTCTGGGTCACAGTTTCTCTTCTCTTTTGGTTCTAGTTTCTCATCAGGATGTACTTTTTCAACACTTACTTGTCTGTACTTAGGTATTTCAGTTCATTGGCTGCAATAAGAACCTCACATCCCCCATTGGACTACATCTTCATATATTACAGAGAATTTATTAGCTCAGTCCCTAACCATGGTTCTCCAAAAGAGTTTTCAGCTTCACTCTTGAAGCAACTTCCCATGCACCTCCTTGTGAGTATCAGTTCTGCTTTCCTCACTGACTGTAAAGTCTCTGCGCTGCACTATGTCGATGTCCTCACTCGTTCCTCTCTCTGCGAGGAAGGATGGGTGTCTGTGAGTTTAGTTTAGGCATGGAGAGAGTTAATCTCTGTCTCTCTCTCTCTCTGGCAGTGTGAGGATTACGTGCTCTTTGCTGGGCTGTTTGAACAGGCCCGAGCTGGATGGAGTCCGGCCCGGTCCTGGCCTGGCCTGGCCCGGAGCAGAGGCCTGGCTCTCCCTCTCGTGTAGCTGGCACACTGGCTGAGCTGGATTTGCTGAAAATTCCAGTTTGTTTCCTCCCCCATTCTCAGCTGCAGCGGCACAGCCGCTCCAAACTTCCCTTCCCTCCCCCACGTGTCTAAAGGGGGGGGGGGGGGGGGGGGGGGGGGGGGGGGGGGGGGGGGAGCTGGGCGCTTACGCTGCGAGAGAAGCAGGAGATGCTCCTCTCTACACAGCAGCAGCAGGTCCAAAGAGGAAGAGCTTCAGAGAGTCTCTGCTTATATATGGTTTTTTCCTCGAAGGCGGATCAACTTTTTAATTGGGTCACTTACATATCAATCCTTAAAACTACCTGATTATTGGCTCTCTCTCCCAGGAAGGAAGTTATATTCCTTCCTACAGCATAAATCGCTTCCTAGATTTTAACCCCTCCAGCCTAACCCAGAACAGTGGCTTGGCAACTACATTGGACAATTCCCTCAGGACTCTGGGATACATCTTGTCAGGGCCCATAGACTTGTATGTTCACATTCCTCAGGTGGTCATGAACCTGAACTTTGCTCTCCAAGTTCCCATCCTGCTGTCCATTGATGCCTTTTTCTGGTCTTAGGAAATAAAGGCTCAGACACAGTGAAAGGGTTGGGGGTTGTTTACCTCGGTATTTTAATAGGATCCCGTTCGATGGCTTCTGCCGTCCAGGTAGAACACGCCGCAAAAAGCCCCTTCCCCCCAATTCAGTATACAATTAAAGACTCTACACATTAGCATATCTACCAGGAGGGCCCAATAAGGGGCCTGGGTGGGCTAACTTCTAGTTTACAAAATCTATCCTACTAGGAGACCTTGAGGGCTCACGAAAACAGGGTGTTTGGTCTCTAGCTTTACATGGCTTCAGGGGTGTTTAGTCTACCGGCCTCCTAAACACCATGAAACCAGGCTAAGCTATCACCTAAAGCATCACAAGTATGCATGCTAATACTTGTGAATATAGGGAACAGGGTACGACATATTCAGGAGAAAAAGCAGAAAAAATCCCTCAGGCATCACCATCCACTCAAGAGGTGTGGCAAGAAATGTTGCCATTGAAGACTGAGGCAAAAAAAGTTGAGTACTTTAGCCTTCTCCTCATCCACTGTTATCAGTTTTCCAGCATTGTTTATGAGAGGTGTACACCTTCTTTAACCTTCCTTTTCTGGTTAACATACCTGTAAAAGGAGAATGAAAACGAAACATCAGCCATCTTGTGAGTGATCTTCAAACAGAATAGGTTCAGAGGGAGGAAACAGGCTCATGCCAGGGAGTAAAGGGCCCTTGTGAGGTGCAACAAATGTTGGAGGGTACAGGGAAAGAAGAAGGTGACCTCACTAGTCCTTCTGACATTTCCTACAGAGGAAAATTGTTCTGAGTAGCCTTCGAGTCAAGGGCTGTAGGGAACTGAGAGGGGTGATGCTTAGATGCTGTCAAATGTGACCTGGGCCAGGACAGGCAGCAGGGAGAGTGAGGGACAGTACTGTCAGGAAAGGAAGGAGATGAAAAGTCTGGTATAAAGGAAGAGTCAGGAGGTGGAGGAAGAAAGGTCTGAACAACATCATAAGGAGAGATAGTGATGACAATCTCTAGCAGGCACTTGTGCCTTGGGATTTCAGTCAGGTACCCCACTGGATGCTTCTTATGGGGCAAGGAGTTTCTCTCCTGTCCCAGCATCCTGTCTCCAGCCTGGTCACACCACGGAGAGTGCAGCTGCCTCGCTCTTCCTTACAGACCAAGGAATGTGGTGGTACATGTCGTATAACATCATGAGTGTACAAAGCTTTTCTACCAATAGTCAAGTGTGGAGATGGCAAGGGAGAAGTTATTTTTTCTTCCTCCCCTCTCACTTTCTGTCCTTTCTTTAATTTTGTCTTCTCCCCCATGCTGGTTGTAACCTTTCTGCCCTTCCCTGTCTGCTCACCTAGTGCTAGCTGCATCCCATGTCTCTGTTTCCCTTTAATCCATGCAATGGATCAGTGACAGACCCCCACTGTAATTTTTAAAATCAAAGCCCTTTATCTTGAATTGAGCAAGGTCAGGGGAAGCTTCTTAAGGCATCTTTGTATTTTTCTATCTCTGCCTCAGAGCAACTTAAAGGATGGCTCAACAGGATTAGTAGAAAGTGCAAGATTGGACAAATGGATTTGGCAGGTGCTGGCTGGTGGGCCTAGGGGAGTGGGAGCTTGCTGTGCTGGAAAGTGGAAGAGCTGGGCTCTGCTCAGGGCCTCCGCTGTTGTCTGCTGCACCTCTGGGCATGAAAAGGCAGCTGGGCTGATGCTGAGTGCAGCCCGGGGAGAGAGCAGCCCGGCCTGAGGCACTGCTCCCTGCTAAGCAAGGCTACTTAGCACTGGCCGAGTGCTCCAGGGCCAAGGCACAGGGAGATCACTCTGTGCTTCAGGGATTGTTGCCCTCAGTGCAAACCCTTCTGCAAAGCCTGGAGGGACACACTGAGCACAACGGAGACATGCTGGAACAGCATGGGTCAGACCTCAGGAACAAGCCATTCCCTGCAGTTGTGGGTTCCTGAGACACGCTTCTCTCTTCATCCCCATCCTGCTGGATGCTGCTGGAAGCGAATTAGCAATCCAGAGGTCCTGTCATTAGGCTCCGCTTCCCTCCTCCCCTGTTTTGCCTTATGGTTTTGCAAGTACTTGTATTAGAAGAAAGTGTCAGGCTTGCAATTTCTTCTGGCTGACACTCAGTGCATCCCTGACCCTTTGCTGCCCCAGCTCCTCGCTGCTGCTGGCAGCACCAGTCCTCCCCTCCTCTACTCTAATCCATGCTGGCTCTGCCTGGACTGGGAGAGGGTCTGCCCTGGGCTGCCCCTTCACCTGTGATGACCAAGGTGTTTTGAGCAGCCAGCTGTGCAGCCAGTCACCAGCCTGTCTGAAAGGGCACCTGTCCCTTCCCCACCACATGGTCAATCTGCACCAAGCTGGAACCCCCATCATTTATTCGCTGGTCCCCAAAATGACTGCTTCTCTCCTTCACCTGATGCCCCTCTGTCCTGTCCTGTATCCTCATTGTACTGGGGCTCAGTGGTCAGAAAGGAGACTGATGAGGAGCACTTTGCACAGCTGGTTCCTGCAGCCTGTTCCCCCTCAGACAGACACCCCCTCCTCACATGTGGTGTTCAAGCCCATACACCCATGGTGTTATCCTATGTGCACACACACGGCAGCGTGAATTGAACATGCAAGGGAATAGAGATTCACATAACCTTGGCCTTGCTTTCCCAAGCCTTCCAGAAAGATGGGATGGCTGGATTAGCCAATGACATGACTGCTCCTTCCCAGTGCAAGGATTTGCCTCACAGGTCTTGCCACACTGTGGTCTGCCCATTATCAGCCTCTCTTCCCCATAGCAGATGAAGGGTCACTCTGGGATCTCATTTCCTCCCCACCATCCTCCTGCAGCAGCCTGGCCGTGTGCCCCAGGGTTTGTCTTTGGTCTGGGGCACTCCAGCCCCTCACGTGTGCTGCTCGTAGGGGAAGCTCACGCTGCTTCTGGACAGAAGAGGATTTGCATGCATGGTGGGGGAGAGAAAGCCTGGCCTGTTTATTCTTAATGCTCCATATTATCTCCATTAATAATGCCACCTCTGCCTCACATGCTAATTAAGGCTCAAGATTGTTAATGTAATAGGGAATTTGGGCAGAGACCACACAAGACTGGCTGGATTAAGTTAACCTTATGGGCTGTTAATGGATCTCCTGGAGGGGCATTTCAGCCTAATGAGAATCCAGCTTGAATGGTAATCAGGGGCTCACTCTTGTATGCCCGGTGGGGCCTGGAAAACTGGCAGGGCTGCAGGGCAGGATGTGGGAAAGGCATCAGCAGGAGCTGCTCATGAAGCCGAACAGGGAAGAGAAGGATGCAGGGATGGAAAGAAAGACCTCAGTGTGAGGGAAGAATTGGAGTAGCAATGCTGTGGTGCTCCACAGGGGAGAGCCCGAAACAGGAACTGAGGCTGGTTCTGTGCTTTTCATGGTGGACATTTAAATATTAGCACAGAGGGTTATTTTCCTGGTCGTCATTGCCAGCAGTGAAAAAGTCACCCAAACTGTCTAAGCCATGAGCAGGGGTCCTCTGCAGGGAAAAAACATCTGGCAAATCCTGTCCTGCCTCCTGGAGACCTGCACTGTGGGTCGTGACTGCTGCTATGCAGTGGATCAGAGAGCCAGAATTTCCCAGTCTGTCGTCTTGTATGGTGAGGAGAAAACATCAGAGAAGGGATCTGGTACTGAGCACTCTTATGTGTAAAGTGAAAGGCTGAATTCAGAAGAAAATTGGAGAAAAATTAAAGGGTTCAAAAGGGAGGTTAGAGGTGAGGCTTTCAGTGCATAGGATTGGGTGAAGTTTGGGGATACCACAGATTCAGGATTGCAGTTGAGAAAATACTAGATGGTGCTGAAGTGTTAAGGCTTCCTTTCATAGCAAAACTATATGTGTCTGGTTCTGGGTGAAACTGGGTCTTACTGGGAGCCCATGAAGCCTTTCAGGGAAGGTGTGCATGTTTTCTCAAGTGGCTCCCATGTGCTAGTTTTGTCCTCCAGAGGGTTAGGTGCAAAGAGGGATATAGGGCAAAAGCAAATCCTGAAATGGAGGCCAGTTGTTTGCATTTTAGTTTGGGGAGTTGGGTAATTTAGATCAGCCTCAGAACAAACAAGTAGAGCTCTGGGTAGGGCGTTTGGGAGGGGGGTAGTGATCTGCAGAATTGTCTAAAAAAATAAAGAAACATCTTTGGGGTTTTCTTCTTGCTCAAGTCCCACTGCCCCAGGACGAGCTCCAAGTGGACAGGCTCCCTGCTTTGGAATCCAGCCTGGAAGTTCCCCTGGAAGTGGGATCTGGCTGAAGGTTTAGCCTTCTGATAGGAGCAATAACAAAGCAGCTAAGACATGTTGCTTTGGCTCCAGAAGCATGAGTTTGAGCTGTGCTGACTGCAATTCCTGCATAAAATTTCTTTGTCCAACCCCAGCTATGGGTGATTCTGGCTGGGGAGCTGAAAGTCAGAGAGGTGTGGCTGCAGCTGCCGGAGCCTCTCCATATTCCCAGCTACAGGGACCGCTCTCTCCTAACTCAGTTACCTTGACTTGCTCTAGCTGAGCTGTGTCAGCCAGAGATGGACCGTGGCTCGGATGCGAGCTGAGTCTGGTTTGTAGTGTTTGAGGCTTGGGGGTGGAAGTTTGTGGGTTTGGGTGAAAGTCTGTGAGTTTGTAATGCAGTTCCTGTGGGTTGAAAAGGGAGATAAGGACATGGAAAGAGAATAGGTACAGTTCAGGTTGCCTGGTGAGTTTTTTCTTAATTTTCTGGCTTTCAATATGGGAAAATACCAGGGAACTGCTAAGAAAGGAGTTCCTTCCCTGTGTGGTGAGTGGGAGTTGGTTCCCAGGGCAGAGCATGCTGCTGCCAGTGACCAAGGGGAGCTGAAGGAAGGCGAGAAAGGAAGAGGGGAGACCAGGAGGAGAGACAGTGCAGGAGGCAGACGGACTGTTCCACCCTGAGAGGGGATCCCTCAAACCTCAGCAAACCTGGATGCTTCCAGGGGTGCTTTCCAGCACATGCACGCTCCCACAGTTTTGTGCCACTGCACTGCACTGCTTTCCCAAGGCTCTGCAGGTGTGCAGTAACACACCGGTGTCTCACTGAGGTAAATGCTGCCACACACACACAGGGTAGCCCACAGGGAACACACCGCTCCCTGTGACACCTCACAAATGCACTGATGTTCTCAGCAAGGAACAGGCTCACACACACAGTCGCTGCTCACCCTGCACTGCAGCACTGCATGCACACATGCACATCCCAGACATCCATACCTGGCACTCACTGCCCACAGCAGGCACATGCACAGCACCAACACACAGGTGCTCGCCAGAGGCCACGCATTCCTGCACACCCACCTGCACACGTGGCACCACATTTTCCATGTTGCCCCCTTTCAACATTATCCCATGCAGATGGACTCACTCAGGGCACCACTGACAGACACGAATTTGTGTCCTCCAGGTCCCCCTGCATGTCACCACAAAACTGTGATGTGGCATCTCTTTGAGATGAACACCGATGCGATGCACACGTGCAAACACGCATATGCATCCCACTCAGCTCCTGTTTGCTGTGCTTTCTCAATCTCTTTTCCTTTGTTTAGCCAGTCATGGTACTTCTTCCATGCCTCTGAAGCACAGGAGCAGATGGTTTGCAGGTCAGTTTAGGATGATGGTTCCCTTTTCTGCTAGTGGCTCTCTTCAGCTGCTTAGGTGTTTTGGGTTAGGCCGGAGGGGTCAAAATCTAGGAAGTAACCTATGCTGCAGGAAAGAATACAACTTCCTTCCTGGGAGAGAGAGCCAATAATCAGGTAGTTTTAAGGATTGATATGTAGGTGAACCAATTAAAAAGTTGATCCGCCTTCGGGGAAAAAACCATGTATAAGCAGAGACCCTCTAAGGCTCTTCCTCTTTAAACCTGCTGCTGTGTAGAGAGGAGCATCTCCTGCTTCTCTCGCTGGTAAGGCCCCAGCCCCCCCCCACTCCTTCCAAGGAGGATGGGGGGGGGGGGGGTGAAGGGAGATTTGGAGTGGCCGTGCCGCTGCAGCCGAGAATGGGGGAGGAAACAAACTGGAATTTTCAGCAAATCCAGCTCATCCGGTGTGTCAGCTACACGAGACAGGGCCAGGCCCCTGCTCCAGGCCAGGCAAAGACCGGGCTGGACTCCATCCAGCTTGGGCCAGGCCCTGCCCTGTCACCCCGGGCCCAGATGGCCCCACCAGGCCGAGCCAGCTCTGCAGAGCCAGGCACAGAGACTCTGAGAGCTTCTGCCATCCAGCTCGGACCTGTTCAAACAGCCCGGCAGGGAACATGTGATCATCACACTGCCGGAGAGAGAGAGAGACAGAGATTAACTCTCTCCATACCTAGACTAAACTCACAGACACCCATCCTTCCTCGCAGAGAGAGGAACGAGTGAGGACATCTACATAAACGCAACATAGAGACTTTACAGTCAGTGAAGGAAACAAAACTAATACCTAGAGGGAGGAGCATGAGAAGGGCTTCGAGAGTGAAGCTGAAAACTCTTTTGAAGAGCCATGGTTAGGGACTGAGCTAATAAATTCCCTGTAATATATGAAGATAGAGTCCAAAAAGTAAATATTAAGTTCTAATTGCAGCCAATGAACTAAAATACCTAAGTACAGACAAGTAAGTGTTGAAAAAGTACAGCCTGATGAGAAACTTGAATCAAGAGAGAGGAGAGGCTGTGACCCAGAGCCCTGGTCCCGGGGGGAGAATGCCAGAGAACCTGAGTTGTCAGGAGAACCTGTGTTGCTAAGCACAGAAAAAGAGATTTTCTTTGTTACTGCAATTGAACTGTGCATCCTTAAAATAAGTACCCTGTAGACTGTTTATAACCCACCATAGTGGCTGTGGGAAGGCTACTAGTGTGGGAGGGATCCACCATTAAACTAGACTTTGCTCCGGGCGGCGGCTAATAGTGAAGCAGAAGACCCATAAAAACTGTATTTTTCTTACAGAAAATCCATACTGTAAGCAAAAAAAACTTCTCTCCCTAAATAAACTAAAACAAAAACTATTTCTAAAGTAATAAACTAACTAAAAATCAAATTGTTGTCTTTTATATGTTGTCAAAGAAAATAAAAAAGTAAAAAAAAGAAAAGTAGTCTAAAAATTTATTCTAGTTTTTCTTTTTTTTCTCTTTCCCTTTGTCTTAAGCATATTAATAAAGTTTCTTTGTACTTTATAAAGTTTAAACCTACTTTACCTACTCCTAATCGTCATCTCACAACAAACAATCAAATAAATTTAAATAAATATACTAACATTTAACCACAAACCTAAATAAACAAACTAAAACCACTACATTAGGTCAGTGCTAAGTGTCTCAGAGACGAAGATCCTCCTTGCCCATCCACACTCAACACCTCTGTGTCACTCTCAGCACCTAGTAGAAATTCTGAGTCCAAATGCCTCTTTAAATTGCCCTCATGACCATACTCTAACCCCAGTAGCACTTCAGGCCATAGTGGCTTTTCTAGGTTTGGCAGCATCTGTTAGCTTTGACCAAATGAGGCAGCTCCATCTCCACTCTGCTTTGTACATGTGCCTTGCTGAGACCCAAAAGACTCTCTCACTTGTCCCCTTTCAGCCTAAATTATTCATCTGCTGTAATGCACAATGGATGTTTGTGGGAAGAGGCACGCAGGTACAATTGAGCATAGTGCCGAGGCACTAATGTTCCTAGCAAGCTGAAATCGCCTGGATGCACAGGCCAAGCTTGGCTGAAAGAGAGAGGGGAAATTTCTACTCCTTTAAAATGCTTCAGAAAAGTGAATGGTGGTGGCACCAGTGGAGGCAGAGGGAAAGAGGGGCTGGTGGGAGCTGAGGTGGCAGTGGGGACTCCCCCACATGTTTCTTCTGGCTCCTCTGATGCTGCCACATGAACGTGGGTGTGGTGCAAGCATGGGGAGGTGGGAGTGCACTGAAGTAGGCGGCTTTGGGGAGTGGAGAGCTGGCATGCCAGAGGGATGGTGTGGAAAGTGCGCATGCAGTGGGAAGGGGCTGTGGCTGCTGGGGCACATAATGAGTGTGAGGGCAGGGAGCTCCCGAAGGAGGCCATAGCAATGTACACTCCACCGACCTACACTGAGGTGTATCTGTATGTGTTGGAAGCCCACGCTGTCCAATAGCACAGGACAAGAGCTTATGGGACTCCTTTCATGTTTCCTCCATGTGGCTGGGGCTAGACCCAACTGCAACCCCTGCATTGCCTGTGTCTAAGCCAGCCTTTTTTTTGCCTGTGAGCTGTTTCTTTTTTATCTGTGCCACCACTGCTCCAGTGATCCCAGTGCAGCCATGGACCCCTGCACCACATAACCCACAGCTGCACCCTCACCCAGCTGCTCTTCCCCGCTGCAAAGCCCATGCTTTTCCTTGCCCCTCCCATTGCCCGGGGGCACACAGGTACGCTTGCTTGCCCCGATGCCGAACCCTGATTGTTGGCCGTCGTCGCTGGCAGCATCACGCTGTGACACTGCCGAGCTTGTTAAACAAGCCTGGCAGAGTGCTCGCTGTGCTGTCCCTGGTGCTGGGCCGATCTCCCTTCATTCCCTCGCCCCTTCTTACCCACCTCGTCTAGCTCTGTCTTTCCTGGGGCCTGGGGGAAGCCGGTGCCTTCCTGGCCAAATCTCCGCTTCCCATAAGGGTTTATGTACTTCTCTGCCACGCTTAGGTTTTGCAGTCACGTCCCCTGATGCCACTATCAGCCAATTTCAGAGTACTCGGTGCTGGTGGGACTGCACACTCTCCTTTGCATGCAAATTATGCACATTTAACACCAGAACGGAGGGAAGGAGAAGGGATGAGTGTGGATGCTTTTACAGGCTTTCTGCTCCAGAAATGTTTGGGTATTCCGTGTGCATTTGTGCAGGGACCACTATTCACTGTGCTGTATAAAAATGTTTTTGCTGTGTACTCATAGGAGAGGTGGAATAGGCTGGGTGGAGCTGATGTGGTGTTGTGTGATGGTTGTCTGAGTTATCATGTGTGCATCTTAATACAGATGTGCAACCTTGTAGGTAGGTGCAGGGTGTATGGGAATAAGAGAAGCACCTCATTCCTTTAGAGGAGCTCTGAGTTTTTAGGGCTGTATGCAAGGTGGCATGGAAAGACCAGTGAGTAAATGTGTGTGTGTGTGTGTGTGTGTGTGTGTGTGTGTGTGTCCAGCGTGCATGTCCTGAGTGTGCAGTGTCCTTGCAGGAGGCGTGCCTGGGTGGCTGCGTGGGCTGGGAGGTGGCATGTCTGTGTGCGTGCATGCAGCCGTGTGTGTAGGCACACTTCACCTTCTCCCGGCGCAGCTCTGTCAGCACCTTGCCCCGTGCTGGGTAAGGTGCTCTCTCCTTTTGTGTGCAGCAGGACAGCCAGGCTCTTAGTGCACAGGCTAACTTCTTTCCATACTTTCCGTCTCTTTCCATCTGGCTGTCTGCTCCGCTGCCTGTGTCCAGTTGTCTGTTCCCATAATCACCGATACGCCTTGACTAGCTCACACCCTACACTGCCTGTGGACTCAGCAGCTGTGCATCTCTCTGTCCCTCCCACACACGCACACGTTCACACACACACACACACACACACACACACGCACACCCTGGATCTTCATCTGTGGCATATTCAGTTGCCATTGGAAACCTAAGAAAGAAGTGAATCTACCCTCCAAGTCTTAAGCTGGTGGTTTTTTTCCTTTTTTTTTCTTTTTCCCTCCCCTTTCCTCCTCTCCTCACAGAAGGCGAAGTCGTTCGCAATGAATCCATGGCAGCTTCGATCGAGCTGTGAGCTGGAGCACCTACTCACAGGCTACTCCTTCATGTGACTGAATAGAGACCTTTCCCAGCAC
The DNA here is from genome assembly GCA_034509425.1 of Eopsaltria australis. NCBI lineage: Eukaryota > Metazoa > Chordata > Aves > Passeriformes > Petroicidae > Eopsaltria > Eopsaltria australis. The sequence goes on along the minus strand of JAVTVJ010001892.1, from coordinate 96,776 downwards.
TCGCCAAGGAGAGCAGAGCCCTGGATTAACCTCCCGCGCACCCGGGCACCCCCAGCGCAGACACTGTGAGGTAAGCCAACCTCGGCACCTCTGTCTGTGCCTCTCTCCATCCCGCCCTCCCTCCCTCTCGTTGCTTGTTCCCCAGAGGTGTGAGGGAGGAGAAGGGAAGGGGTTTCTGCTGTGCTGTGAACAAAACCTAGGCTTTCATCAGCGCCCTCCCCACAATGGAGAGCTGATCCCTCCCCTCTGAGCCCCTTCCCTTGTGGCTCTGTATGCGTGTGCAGGGAGGGGTTGTTTGCAGAGCAGCCGGGGGAAGCGCTGCGGGCCCCCTGCACGCAGTCCTGGGCACATTCCGCCCCTTTCCCATCCCTCCCTGGGTACACACCTGTCTGCTCTTCTCCATTCGTCATTTTCTTCCACCTCCCCTATTTCTCAGGCAGCCGGGCTGACTCTGCTGCAGCCTGGCCAGCAGCAAAGCTGGGCTCCGCAGCCCTGGCCTGGGTCACCTCAGGGATGCAGCTTGCAGCAGATCAGGAGTGGGCATCATGCTACCGGGAGTGGGGCATAGAGGGGAGGATTCCCCCTCCCTCCTCATTTCATGGATATTTTCGGGGATTCCAATTCCTCGCAGAAGATGCTGGCCTCCATTTTCTAGCCAGGTACCTTCTCTGAATACCCAGCCCAGCCTGCCTCAGCTTTTGGGGTGATGGGCATGCTCTTTGTCACTGCTAATCTGCTGTCCCCTGGTGTTCCTTCTCAGCTGGAAGGGATGTTTTCCTACTGGAGACAGTGCGTTTCATAAGCTGGGAACGCCGTGTGCCCTGCACAGGCAGTGAAGGGGCCCTGTGCCGAGCCTGACCCATTTTGGGGTGGAAAGCTCTTGGGAGCACATGAAAGGGCCTCCTGCCACCTGGGGCTGCCCTCAGGGCCCCTTTCATCAGTTCCTCTGCAGGGAAGGCAGGAAGATCAGCTGCACTATTTCCATGCCATGTCTCCGTGCTGCTGGAGCTGCTGTAGTATGGGGATGGGAGGGGAGTGGGAGCAGCTGTTTCTCCCAGTGCCGGGGCAGGCCCAGACACGCTACCAGTCCTCGAGGAGCATGAACGTGCCTGGAGATGCCTTTCCCCAAAATAGACTCCAAAGCAATGAGCTGCTGGCAAAGCAGTGGGTAGCCTTAGAGGAGTGGATTTTAAAGGGAAGGTTTGGGAGTTTGCAACCTGCCAGGCTGTGGTTTCAGGCTATGCACAGACTCTGGCAGAGACCTGGGTTTTTCAAGTCAGATTTTGGGGGCTGTTGTGTTTCTCTGAGAGGAAGGGACTGGCGGGGTCTGTGCTACTGTGCAGCCCCAACAGTGGTGCTGGTGTGGTATCCCCTGAAGGAGGTGACGGGTTGCTCCCCTCTTCCCAGGTCCCACCTGGTGATGCTGACAGGGAAGGCGCATTTTCCACTGCATCTTCCAGTGCATCTCTCTGCTCCCACCACAGGATCCTGCCATCAGTTTTCCCCATCTGCAGTTCCTCACTGCCCCCTGTCCCACTACTCCAATACCTACCCTTCTACATGAACTGCTGCCTTCAACTTCTCTTTGGTGCCTCTTGCTGTTTTTATTCCTTCTTTGGGGTACCCCAAGCCCTGCTTTTCCCTCTTTCAGCACCTGTTCCTCACTTCTCCTTTGTGACCACCATACTGGGCAGGAGCAGCTTTGGCCAGCCTCAGGAATGGCTGATGCTGCCCAGTGGGGTTGCTTCTGGATGCTGCTGCCGGCTGATGATACTGTGATCTTTCCCCCTGTGGATCACACCCTCTGGTGCGTGCGTGTGTGTGCTGCGGGTGACGAGTGACTGTGGTGTTGTTGATGTGTGTAGTGGTTTCAGTTCGCCTATTCAGGTTTGTGGCTAAATGCCAACACACTTACCTAAATTTACTTGATTGTTTGTTGTGAGATGAGGATTATGAGTAGGCAAAGCAGGCTTAAACTTCATAAAGTACAAAGAAACTTTATTAATATACTTAAGATAAAGGGAAAGAGAAAAAAAAACCCAAGAAAAACCAGAACAAACTCCTCAGTCCACCCCTCCTTCCCCCACCTCTCCATTTCATTCTCCCTGACAACATACAAAAGACAACACTTCGACCTCCAGTCAGTTTACCACCTCAGAAATAGCTCTTGTTCCAGTTCATTTAGGGAGAGAAGTTTCTTTTGCTTACACCATGGATTTTCTGTAAGAAAAATACAGTTTTTATGGGTCTTCTGCCTCACCATCAGCCGCCGCCCGGAGCAAAGTCCAGCTTAATGGTGGATCTCTCCCACACCAGTAGCCTTCCCACAGCCACTATGGTGGGTTATGAACAGTCTACAGGGTACCTGTTTAAGGATGCCCAGTTCAATTGCAGTAACAAAGAAAATCCCTTCTTCTGTGCTTAGCAACACAGGTTCTCCTGACAACTCAAGTTCTCTAGCATTCTCCCCCCAGGACCAGGGCTCTGGGTCACAGCCTCTCCTCTCTCTTGGTTCAAGTTTCTCATCAGGCTGTACTTTTTCAACACTTATTTGTCTTTATTTAGGTATTTTAGTTCATTGGCTGCAATTAGAACTTAATATTTACTTTTTGGACTCTACCTTCATATATTACAGGGAATTTATTAGCTCAGTCCCTAACCATGGCTCTTCAAAAGAGTTTTCAGCTTCACTCTCGAAGCACTTCTCATGCACCCCTCTGTAGGTATCAGTTCTGCTTTCCTCACTGACTGTAAAGTCTCTATGTTGCGTTTATGTAGATGTCCTCACTCGTTCCTCTCTCTGCGAGGAAGGATGGGTGTCTGTGAGTTTAATCTAGGTATGGAGAGAGTTAATCTCTGTCTCTCTCTCTCTCCGGCAGTGTGATGATCACATGTTCCCTGCCGGGCTGTTTGAACAGGTCCGAGCTGGATGGCAGAAGCTTTCAGAGTCTCTGTGGCCTGGCTCTGCAGAGCTGGCTCAGCCTGGTGGGGCCATCTGGGCTCGGGGTGACAGGGCAGGGCCTGGCCCAAGCTGGATGGAGTCCAGCCCGGTCCTTGCCTGGCCTGGAGCAGGGGCCTGGCCCTGTCTCGTGTAGCTGACACACCGGATGAGCTGGATTTGCTGAAAATTCCAGTTTGTTTCCTCCCCCATTCTCGGCTGCAGCGGCACGGCCACTCCAAATCTCCCTTCACCCCCCCCCCCCCATCCTCCTTGGAAGGAGTGGGGGGGGGCTGGGGCCTTACCAGCGAGAGAAGCAGGAGATGCTCCTCTCTACACAGCAGCAGCAGGTCTAAAGAGGAAGAGTTTCAGAGAGTCTCTGCTTATACATGGTTTTTTCCCCGAAGGCGGATCGACTTTTTAATTGGTTCACCTACATATCAATCCTTAAAACTACCTGATTATTGGCTCTCTCTCCCAGGAAGGAAGTTGTATTCCTTCCTGCAGCACAGATCACTTCCTAGATTTTGACCCCTCTGGCCTAACCCAGGACAATGTGTCACTCTTGCTCTTGGTCGGAGCCTGGCGGGGAGCGTGCCCATGCAGTCATACTCAGTGTCATTGTTGGAGAGTTTGCAGAAAGCAAGCTCTTCCCACACGGAGCCTCCAAAGTCATTTGGCATTGGTTAAATTCCTCAGTCCTCTCAGGACTTGGCTTTGGCACTGACTCAGGGTGGACAAAACAATAAATCCAGCTCTAGGGAGCTTGGTACTGGGTCAAAACTGCTGCAGCTACATGGTAGAAAATGCTGATCCAGTATGAATTCACTCTGCTGTTTGAGATTTGTTTAGAAAACAATGTTGGCTTAACTCTGCATTGGCAAGATTTATGTTGTGTTGGGTATTATCTGTCTGCGCAACCCTATCTCAGAGCTGGCTTGAGTGTTGTTTATATGCCACATCTGGCACGTGCTCCAGATTGTGCGTGCTCCAGCTAATCTGACAGATGTAATTGCACGCTGCAGCCAGTCTGGTTCAGTCCCTCCTGTTGGGCAAGGCAGTCTGAAAGAGGGTTAAATTACAGTCTGGGAGCAAGCCGTGTCCCACACCAGGCAGATGCTGGAGAGGATGGCATTGGCTGGGAGGAGGGCAGGCATCGCGCTGAAGAAGAAGGGGAGGGAAGTGTTGTCTCAGCAGGAGGATGTTGTTCTCCAGCCCTGACCACTCCACAGGTCAGTGCACAGGGCCCAGAAAAGGCATTATCATTTCTCATAGGATCATGTTGGCAGAAAATGGGGTTGCACCATGGATGGAGGCCCAGCCAGCCCCATTGGAGGTGGGTGCTCATTTGGGACAGAGTATGAGTGCAAACCCTCACTGTCATGCTGCAAGGACTTTTTCCAGGTCTGTCACTCAGGTGTTTGTCTTGCTGAGGGAGGTGATTTTGTTTGTGCTGAAGGGCCAAAGGGCAGGAAGGGGGTGAGGGGTGATTTGCCTCATGCTTTTGTGTGGATGTGTGCAAGTCCCTGGTGATCAGGAGGAGAATTTGTTGACCAGGTTTAGCAGTCTGAAGTCAATTTTACTTTAAATCCCAGCAAAATAAGCTTTTGGAGGTTAAATTCAAGAGGTGACACTGTCTACCAAACCTTGTTGCTACAGATCCTAATCCTAGCAAACTATCTCGCTGGTCACCACACTGTGCTGCAGCTTCCCCTACCTTTGCATGGAACAGGCAGTAGCCACAAACACTGTGGGAGAGGAGGGGGCTGGGGAGCAGGGATGTGAAGGAGCAATGCTTCAGGCTGCACAGAGAGATGCTGTGGGGAAAGGGAGGTTCAGCCTGTGGACTCTGCTGACACAGCTGAGTGCCGTCATTCGCAGGGGGCTGGATGCTCGAGGAGAATCTGTAATGACCAGGGGGCTGCGTGCCAGGGCCGAGGCAGCGATTCACTCAAGCCTCTGTTTGTTTGGGAAGAGAAAGGGAGTTTGTGGCTTGTCACTTGGGAAACAGAGTAGAGATTCAGTGGAGAAGGACAGGCTTCTTGGCTGGGCCTCCCCGAGCAGCCGTGCTATGTGTCTGTGTGTATCAGGGGACTAAGGGGACCCTGGTACAGGCCATGACTGGCAGCTGGCCATCCCCAGCCCCCATCATTTCACCTCCCCTTTGCACCCTCTGCACAGCCACTGCCAAGCAGCTGAGGATAGCCCTGAAAAACACACATTTGACAGACCAGTGCATGTGAGGAGAGGGAGACAAAAGCCTTGCTAGAAGAGCAACTGGATGGGATTCATGCTGCCTCCCTGCCTGGTTTATGCCCTGTGCAGTAGAACAGCATCTGTGTGTGTTTCCATGTTGCTTCATCCCAGCCCAAACAGGCACCTTCAGCAGGGCTGTGTCTGATGTGTGGCGAGTCATGTTGGGCTAAGTCAGGGCATGAAGAAGACCTCTTTCTCCCTCAAGTTCCTCATCCCAGTGTGAGCCCTCTCTTGCTTCGTGGAGGTGGAGACCTGAAGGCAGTGAAGGGAGGTGTTGCAGAGGGAAGGGGGATTGCGAGACACACAGGGCTATGGAGGGGATGCAGACACTGAGATGAGAGAGAGGGAGGACCTGAGAGAAAAAGGACAGAAGCAACAAAGGAAGAAAGGTGTGGAGAGGGAGGCAGAAAGAGAGCAGCATGTCCCTGCAGTGGCAACGTAGTATGGAAACATCTTATATTGACATTACAGACTAGAGTTTGACCTGACCATGTTTGTACTGGGCAGGGATGTGGTCTCAAAAGCTCTGTGGCAGGAGAACCAGCTCTGCACAGTAAACTGCGCATCTTCTATGCACCTCCTTAATTAAGAGAATACCAGCCTGAGATTGTCCTGCTTTGAGATGCCTTCTCCTGTGCATGTTTGTCTGCTCCTGATATGGAGGAGGGAGCATGGCTAAGAACCCCCTTTTTGTGTCCTCTGTCCTCCTGGCCCTCACCCCATGGAGCCAGAGGAAGTGAATGTGCTGCCAAGTGCTGCTGAGAATTGCCTTGCTCTGTACTGGAGGGATGACTGGTGAGGTCTTAGAGGGAGCCATGGACTTGCCTTTAGATGGCTCCCTGGAAAAACTTATGGCCACATTGCCTCACATAGGCAGTGTCTGTAGGGAATGAATTCAGCAAGCTACATGAGGCAGATTTTTTTTTACAATTGCCCCATCAACATGTCCCATAAGAACTGAGCAACAGCAATTAGATAAGAGGGGATTTATGGAAATTTCTTTTCCTCTTTTACATAAATATACTTGAGTACATGTCCATCAGGTAAGGTAGGCATGCCAGGTCTGTCACACGGTAGGTAGATTGCATACAGATCTTCTCAGTGTCACTTTTGATGGGGGTCTGATGGTTTCCAGAAGCTGGAATGCCAGTGTTGGCTTGCAGGCAAGTTAACAGGTGAACATGTATCTACAGCTGGTCGTGTGTTCATTGTGACATAAACCTGTGGGTGCTTCTTTTCCATCTCAAGCTTCCTCCCTGACTCCCTGCTGTAGGACCAGTGGAAGGTGTGGCTTAAAGTGAGTGGCACATCAGGGTCACCGAGCAGAGCCCTGGTCTTAACTGCCATGCCTTTTAAAGCCAGCCAGCGTGGTGAAATCTATCGCAAACCAGTCTGGCACAAAGGGAGAAACACATAATGGGGCTACTTATTTGAGTTCTCCAGCACTGCCCATTACATTTCATGTCCTGTGGCTGATGCAGTTGAAAAGCAATCACTGGAGCTAACAGCCCAGCATTGTTCTGCTCACCTTCTGATTTACTTCCTTTCATCCTCGCTGGGTTTCATCTCCTTCCAGGTTCATGCATCCCCCAGCACCGAGGTCACTTTCTTTTCATCACACCTTAGGCTGTATATAATCAAGCTAGCACTGTTCCTGCCCTGAATCTTCTGGGGTCAAGATGGAAATCACTATTCAGTAAGAGACCCAAAAAAATGAGCAAAACTAGCCTGGTTGGTCAGAACAGGGTGGAAGTTTATCCAAGAAAACTCGCATTGATCAATTCCAGTCACCTCCTGTGCTTAAAGTGACTCAGTATCTCCATTTTTAGGATGTTGCTGGGGAGCTGAATTCTCTTATGATTTCTCTTGTATCAGCTGTCCCTACCAACAGTATTTGTGAGATTCTTTTCCTATATCTGCTTAGATGAGGATCTGTTGGAAGATATGCTGGTAGAATAATGGGTGCTGGGACAAAGCAACTCATAAAAACCCCACAAACCCAGTGAAAAAAACACCCAACAACCACAAAACCTCCACCCCCCTTTCCCTGAACAATAAGTTATCAAGTCCAGATGGTTAAATCCGAGAGTTTGGAAGGAGCTTAAGTGATTGAGCTGCTAATAAAAATATGCAATCTCTTGTGAAAAAAAAAAAAAAAGCTACTGATTTGGGGAATTGGAGAAGACCAAATGTTGTACCTATATTTAAAAAAACGCTTCAGTGATGATCTGGGGAATTAGAGATCAGTAGGCTTTGCATCTGTATCTGGTAAACTGGTGGGAATGATAATTAAAAAGCAGTGCTTGAAGACATCTGGAAGATTGTGGTCTGATAGGACCTATCCAGTGTGGGTTGAGCAGGGGAAAACTGCATCGTGCTAATCTCCTACAACTTTTTGAATGTGTCAATAATGCAGTGGATAAAGGAGAACCAATTGATATAGCGTATTTAGACTTCCAAAAGGCTTTTGAAAGATCCTGCACTTGAGCTGCTAAAGAAGCTAAGCAGTCAGTGAGAGACAAAATATTGACATAGATCAAAAACTGAGTAGGAGACTGAAAGAATGAGGGGATTAAACAGTCAAGTTTCACCATGACAAAAGGTTAATGTGGCCTCCAGGTTCTCTTCTAAATCCCTTGTGATTTACCTTATTGTTTAATGAAGTGGAAAGGTGGGAGGAGAGATATGCCGTATGGAAATCAGCAGATGAGACAAAGTTATTATGTTGGCTGTGGACAGATAGGGCTGTGGGAAATGCCTGGGAAAGAGAACTAAGTTAAATGAACACACTGTGCTCTGGTGAATGAAATGGAATGTTGGTATGTTCAAAGTAATGTGTGTTGCAGGGCAGACTCAAAACTCTTTAGATACCCAAAAGGTCCTGAATGAAGGGTATCAGCCAAATGAAAGTGAGAGTGAATGTCTTTGCAGAGTTCTACCCCATGCTGTGATGCCCTTGAGCAGGCACTGGGGAGAGAGAGCTTTTGGTGCACCTGCAGTGCTGCTTCATTTGGAATTGCATGCCAAACCCGGGTAAGCCTGTTTCTGAAGGGATGCTGGAGAACTGAAGGGCCTCTGAGGTGAGACAGAAAGCCTGTGTACACCACCCCCAAGTGAAGACATGGAGGAGACAGGGGTTGTTGGTGTCAGACAGCAGACTGGGAGTGGATGGTGGGAAGAAATAAAATTATGAGACATATGAGGATATCTGTCCTTCCTGCCCCCGTCACCTAGGAGTGAAGGAATGCACAGTGAAATTAAAATGTATGGGATTCAGGTTCATAGGATTGAACTGTGGAGGTCTAAGACGTGAGAATTTGTCAGGTCCAAGAATTTAGAAAGGTTCATAGTGGGCTTGTGTGTTTTGTGGAGAACAAGAGTACCCTAATGAGCTTTAACTAAGGATGAGACCAGTTTTGGAGCCTGAACCTGCAGGTTCAGTCTTCAAAGCCTATATTAACCTGCAACTCATAGCAGCAAGTAAGAAAATCACTTTCCTATGTGTAGTGCAGTAACCTTGTCTCCCTCCACAGTGTCTAAGGGTTTCGCTTGGGTGGGACCAGGGCGGTTAACAGATCCTCTTTCAATTTCCCGATCCCTAGCAAGGGATCCCAGCTGTTGGGCTTCATGACCTTCTAACTGCTGACTATCGGCCCCATTATCCCAGCATCGCAGCAGCCATGCAGGAATCCTCTCACCTGACTGGCGGCTGTAATCCTTTCGCAAGTCTCGAAGTTCGGATGGGGTCAGGGACCGAGTAACTTAGGTCTCCTGTTTAATCTGCCTCACTCCCTTCGATTCCTTTGCTGAGGGACCTGCCTCTTGATCTAGCCCCACCTCTTCTTCCTCTTCCTCTTCTTCTTCTTCTCTTACTAATCGGCCTGAAACTTGCCTTGTCCATTTTTTTTTTTCACTACTGGGGCAATTAATGTAGTTGTTGTGGTTTGGGTTCCTATCTCAGACATAGTTGTTATGGTTTGTATCCCTGCCTCAGCCACAGCTGTAGTTTGTGTCCCTGTCTCAGCTATAGTGTCCTCAGGCACAGTTTGAGTTCCTGCCTCAACCACAGTCCTCTGAGAATATTGAACAGAGGCCCGGTAGGCCCAGGCCAGTCTCCAGTACAGGGCGAGAAGCTGCTGGCATTCCTGGGAGTAAACGAGGCACCCTTCTGTCAGCCGACAGGCCAGTTTGTTAGGGTTATTTACCTCTTCAGGAGTAAACTCCCAGGCAACGGGAGGTGATAACCGCCCTAGGAACCTGCCCAAATCCCTCCATATACCTTTCCACCCAGGAACTGGGTACCTCAGGGCAGATTTTAACAGCTCCTCACCCAAGGGTCGTTTCCTTCTGTACCAGGGAGATGACAATTTCCATGAATTCCATAAGGTAACAACAGTGTTGGCTAATATTATTAATAATATCAGGAAGCTTATGTAAGGGTTGGCAATAATCACAGGAGCCTGCAGTAAAAGATCATCCATACTCAAATTCACCCAGGGCAGAGAGAAGGAGTTATATTCATTCACAGTCATTGTTTGTTTCAACATGTTCCCAAACATAGCAAAACAAAGATAAGCAGTGTGGCAGCCGAAGGCCGTATGCCACACAGGAGTTTACTACTTGAGAGCTGCTATTGGTAATTACTAGAGCATGCAATATATGTATATATATATAAAACTGCCTTTATCTCGCCCCACGTTCGGGCGCCAAAAGAGACTGTCGTGGGTTGACCCCGGCCAGGGGCCAGGTGCCCACTCAGTCACTCTATCACTCCCCCTCCCACTGGGAGAGGGGAGAGGATAATATTGAAAAAGACTATCAGGGTGAGTAAAGGCAGTTTTATTACAGTGGAGGAAAAAATAGAACAAGCAAGTTGAAAGTTGCGCGCGCAAGAGCAAGAAGGGAAAACAATCAATCTCTACTTCCCATCAGCAGCGATGTCCGGACACTTTCTGGGAAGCAGGGCTCCAGCACACGTGATGGTTGCTCGAGGAGGCAAACATGGACAAGTCCCGAATGCCTCCCCCTCCTCCTCTCTTCCTTCCCTTATATATCTGAGCTGATGTCATATGGTATGGAATATCCCTTTGGCTGACTGGGGTCAGCTGGTCTGCTGGTGTCCCCTCCCAGGATCTTTCCCCCCCCATCCCCTTCAGTGGGGGAAGGAATGTCACAGGGACAGCACAGCTTGGCAGTAGCCAAAACACTGCTCTGTTATCAAAACCAGCTACCAAAGCAAAGTACAGCAGTGTAAGGCCTGCGAGCTTTACCCCAGTCAGACCCAATACAGAGCACATTGTCCCTCATTTGTCTGCTGGGGCTGAAGGGAAAAGAGAAATCCCTGAGCCTACAGAAACTCTGAAACGTTATTTGATTACTTCCTCCTCTCTTTACTGTAAGGACCTGAGTCTACAAACATATCCTCCTTGTCCAACAGCATTCCCTACCCAGGAGCATGGTCCCAGTTCTTGGTTTCGTTTTTTTTTTTTTTTTTCTGAGTCCATGATATAGGATGCTGAAACCTTCAACAGCTTGGCTAACTGAGCCTGTTTGATTTCTAGCTATTTGTGTGTAGCTACAAATGTGTGTGTAGCTACACACAAATCCCAGACTCCTTGTAAGTATGTCTCCTTCCTGGACAGCCCATGAGGTGTGAGCAGAGTGACTACTTGCACAGGGAAATGTTTTCAAGCCATATAAAGAAACACTGGGGATCATATTTGCACACTGCTCTTTGCTGGATCTCTGAGTTCTCTCGTATTCTTAGAACTGTGATTTGTTTTGGTGGGTAGCTTGGAGCTACACCCACCACAGCTGATGTGGATAGAGTGGGAGCAGCCAGGCTTGTGTCCCAGTGCCACGAGACCTGGGATCAGTATCACACATTTCCATGTGATTAGAAGTTCCTGTGAGGCCAGAGGGAACTTTGGCAGTGTGTCAAAGCTGACATCACCACAGCCCCTGCAAACCTCTGGGGTGGAAGCAACATCTTCAACACATCCCCTGCAATCCAGGAGCTGGGGACTGTAGGGGCTGAGAGACACAGATGTCACCCACGCTGCGTGCCAGCAACCCCAAGGCTTTGGAGATGGCTTGATCATCACTACTCTATTACAGCACCTAAAAAGACCTCTGGGATCAAAAGATGATTGCATCTCTCTGCTCTATTACAGCAGCCAATGAACCTCCAGGGCCAAAGGATAAATGCACCATCGCTGGAGTATTATAGCATTTAGAAACCTCACTCACTGACTCACAGCTGTCTGACCCCTCCACCACAACCACTTTCAATTTGTCTCAGCACCCAGCCACCTTCTCTACTGAGGTGTAGCTGGACAATCCCTGTGCTTTTACAGTGCCTGCCTGTGTGCAGCACTGAGGTGAGACTACACCATATTCTCACTTATGGTACTGGGGAGCACTGGTGTTGCGATGCATTTGCCAGACCATTGCTCTATGAATGCAGCAAGGCAGCACTGCAATAAACCATTTCCCTTTAACAGAGCATCTGTGAACCTCTGGTACTGCTTTGCTGTGGCAGGTGATCTGCTCTTGCCTGGTACAGGGAGGGGGCTCTTCTCAGACTTTTAGAGGTGTTTCAGAAGACAGCTCAGTCCCTGACAAGGGCCGTGTTGTACCAGCGACTCGAGCTTACTAATGGCAAGGGGGATACTTTGAATGTCTGGTCAGTGATCCTGGCATTTAGAAAGCATGAAGTAATTTCTCAGACACCCTAGAGAGGTGGAGTTCTGTCATGTTATGAACCTGACTTGTAGATTCTGGGGAAAATCCTAAAAGCTTTTGGTAATAGAGGTTTTAGTGAGTTTAATGCCGGTGGAATTAAAAGTCTCTAGGCACTCGTGAATGGATTTACATCGGGGGGATTAGAAAAGGGAAAACATTATTGGTGTCCAGGAAACTCAGGAGAGCAGCTGTCAGCTGGTTTGGATGGAAAGTTCCCCAGTGGGCAGGTGCCCTAGCAGGCAGACAATGCACACACACACCCCGTGGGGCTGACTCGCACGCTCAGGGGCTGGGGACACGTCCCAGGGCCCACTGTGGGCATGTCACATGTGAACATTCACAACAGGATGTTTGCACTCACCAGTTTTACGGACACACTGAACATGATTTAATGCAGGAATGTTCTCTTCGTTTTGGCTGGCACCTCTTACACAAAGACCCATATGCCTCACTCAGGTGCTGCTGGCCTTTTCCACCATGTTCATTGCTGTTCACTCCTGCTGAGGAGCATGGAGCAGAAATACCTCCCCTCCTCCCTGCCTACAGACACACTACACTGTGCAAAGCAGTCTCTCCCTTCATGGATAGGCCTTTTACAGCCCCCTTTCTTCCCAGCAGAAAAGCACCTGGCGTGTAGCTGTGAAGTGTAACAACGAAGCACAGTTAAAGTGAACACTAGGCAGGATCCTTGTGGAATAACTGTGTGAGGTTTAATAATTTTGTAGTAAATTTTGGCCAACTCACAAAATCCACCATTTGCAACTTGTCTAGGAGGCCTGGGGAGGCATCTCTGTATTGGCCAACTTCTGCTCCTTTTTCCCAGGCCTCAGTGTTTGCCACTGCTGGAGGAAGCATCCTGGAGGCAGATGGTCCTTGCCTGTGCCCTTAGATAAGTAAGGCATGATCCTGGAGGGTTTGGCCTTTCTTGGACTTCCCTACAGATGCTGGGTTGCTGAGGCTGTGCTCTTTGCTCAGGGATCAGAGAGGCAACAGGAGAAAAGACACCAAGAGACCTATGGGGAGAATGAGAAAGGTTATGGCCTTAAGTACATGAGCTGGTTATGCTCCTCTCGGGAAGGCTCCAAGAGATGCTGTTCCCCTTTTTATTTCTCTCCAAAGTCCTCATCACTTGTTGGTGCACCTTTTTGAGAGCAAAGATCAGGGTTCATCCACCCTGGCCTTCTTTTTAAGTGGCACATCATCAAGCTGAGGACTCAATTCAAACCCTGTTTTGAAGGTCTCTATTTCCTCTGCCACACAGGAGAACTTGCTGGGCGATCAGGCTTTGTTAAAGCAGGGAGCTCCCTGCCCCAGGGAAGATGGGCAGGCAGGAGAGAGCTGGTGCCTTGCCAGGGCATGCAGGTAATAACCTGACTTTATCAACTGAGTGCCCACAATCAAGCCAAGAGCAGAGCTACACTTTGTAGGGTGAAGATAATGCCCTGTCCACAACACAGAGCAGGGTGCTGGGATTCATGCCATCCCTTTTCTTCCTGCACAGCATGGATCACTGCCTGTTGACTCTGGTGGGCTGGGTGTGAGGGGAAGGCTGCTAGAGTGGTTGACAGTGTCCTCAAAACAAAGTGTCAGATGTTGAGTACCAGGAGCAGGGCAGACAGGATGTCTCTGGTGCCCCTCCCAGTGAGTGGGTAGGTGCCACCAGGGTGTCCACACATAGGGAGGAGATGGGAGAGAGGAAACAGCTAGGAAAGAGGGTGAGCAGTCTCAGTGCCTCCCCAGGCAGCCCTTCTTGTGCTAGCAAGAGGTGGTGGGAGTGCAGGGAGTCAGGGAAGGAAGACAGGGAGGGGGGATGCTCTGCTGGCAGACTGGCACCCCTCAAAGTGGTGGGGAGCCAGCGAGCATTGTGGTAGTCAGCTCTTGTCCCTGGGCTCGCCTTCAGCAGCTGGGAGATGCAGCTTGGAGAGAAGGGATGTTTTAAGTAAAGAAGAGAAGCAAAAATATTAATATGGTGACTGGGGCTATGGCAATGCGCAGTGAGTGCTCAGCAGTGATGTTTGTGCAGGAACTGGAGCTGCCCCTGGAGCTGTGGGCCTCATCTGTGGTGGGGAGGGGAGAAATCTGTTGCTGTGACCGCTGATCCCAGGAAGGTGCCTGACCTGGCACTCCTGACGATACACTTGTCCTGCAAATGTGTTGCATCTGAGCTGCTAGGCATGCAGACACCTGCCTTTAGATGGGTGCAGAGCCAGGCTGGGCTCACTTCTGGTCAGGCTGCATCGGCACTGACAGGACCTGTGGATATCAGCAAGGAGAGCCACTCTGGAATCCGCTTTGCAACTGGCACTGCAAAAACGTTTTTGTCCTTTCTGTATCCTGTATGAAAGAGCTTCTATCCCACCATCGCCTTTCTTAAGGCATCTCTGTTTCTGTCAATTTATCCACAAGTACAAGGAGAACATGGGTGCAGGTGTCCCCCCCTGTGCCAGACAGCCATGCTGGCTGTTGTAATCAGCTCATTCAGGCAGGATGTGTTCACCCCCTCTAAACAGTAGTCATTGTCTATTCCCAGGCAGAATGGTGCTTCTGGAGGACATCTAGCACAACTAACTCATCATGGCAACCAGCAGCAACTTCAGGCTGCTTTCAGAGAGCTGTTTGTGGAATCACCTCAGCCCTTTAGCACAAGATGTACACTTGCAGCAAGGCCTGCCACTACAGAAGAGAGAGGCTTCTGTTTCCTGCAAGTTGTGTGTCCCTGGCAAACACTAGTCCATGACTAATGTGTTTGTTGCTGACAGGTCAACGTGAGATGGGAGAAAGGGGATCTTTATCTCAGTGGGATCACTGAGAGCAAATGGGCTTTGCAGCACTAAGGATGTGATGAAGTTGTCAGCTGCAAAAGACTGTCTGTGGTTTTAAAGCCCTAGGTGGAGGCAGGCTCATAAACATATGACGGGATTTGAGGGCAGCCCCTAGGATTTTCAGGATCTGTCAGTTTTTTCAGGTGATGAGAAAACCTGGCGTGTTCCTGTTGGGACTGACTAGCAGAGATTCCAAGTCCTTCATTTCCATGATCAGCAGTGTTTATGCTCACTGTTTTTTCAGGGACTGTCCTGTGTGTGAAACTGTAGCCTTCCCACAGAGCACTGGGCTGAAGAGAGTGTAGTGGAGGCTGAGTGCACCTGTGATTTATGGGAAGATTACAACCTTGCCTGCAAATCCACGTGGGATGTCAGCACGGTTTACATTATCTGCTCCACGGTGGCATGCTACATTCTCACAACACGTGGAGGGTGAGAAGGGGGAGACTTTTCAGAGGGAGCTGCCTCTGGGCATTGCTATTTTTTACTTCATCCTTGGAGTTGGTGAGCCTGGTAGTGTTGCAGGGTGACATGTATGAAGGAACCTGACACCAAGCTGGAGGACCTATGAGACTGTATCATGATATAGCCAACAAAATTATCTGCTTGCTGTTGCTTTGATGTGACCATACTTTATTCAAAGCACTAGATACAACTTCCTGTCTTAGGTTACAATGGTATGTATTCTATCACCATCTTCGTGGGATGCTGGGGGCCGGGCGTGGCAGTGTTCCTGATGGCTGCAGAATGGTTTGCTAATGGGCCAGTCGTTGGGGCCGGATGGGCACTTCACTCACCCCAAACATTGCAGATAGTGGCTCATCATCCCATTGTGAGATGCCCCGCCCAGGGGGAGGAACCAATGTATCCTGATCTGCATATAAACTGAGATTTGAAGCACTATAGGCAGCTTTTTCCACGGGATTCCCAGAGGAAGACCAGACCCTTCTACACCACCACTGGACCTTCAGAGGAGAACTACACCTTTCTCAGGATCATTGCTTCAACAGAACCGCATCTATCACTCCCAGAGAACTGCAACCACCTTCTAAGTGGACTACTACCAACACCCTGACCGACAGGGTGTCAGGTTGTATTCTGACTCTGTCAGTGGTTTCTTTTTGGTTTTTTTTTGTATTACTACATTTTTCCTATTAAATTGTAGTTCTGACTTTGAGCCTCTCACTGATTTGCTTTCAAACTACCACACTTCCTTAACTTTCTTTCCTAAGCACTTTGAGGCCAACTAATTTATTTATAAATTAGAAGGATTAAAATAAACAGTGCTTTGAAAACCATTAGGCATCCCAAATGCCTGGAAACAAACAGCAGTTGAAGTAAAAATACAAAATGCAAATAGGCTAAGATCTGGGCCATAAAATATTGTATCCTAGCCCCAGGGCAGCTCTGGAAAGAACTGTGGCTTTTTCCCTTGTGTCTTTGGGTTGGGACAGAGAAAACTGTACTGGGCTTCTGTGAATGAGGAATGGTCCCTGCCCCAATTCCTGCAGTGATACAGAGCCTGCCCCACCGGTGGCTTTACTGGCTGCTGAACAAAGATGTGGGGAGATGAGGCCACAAGCACCAGCCACGGGGCTGGAGCTAAGGCAAGATCTGAAGGCTACAGACTGGGGACCATCTGGGTGAGCAGCTGTCCCAGGCAGCTCCTTCTGCTACTCTTGGTCCTGACCCTCACCCTCCAGGCACTGCATACCCAATTCTTTCCTCCTCTCAGCTTGCTGCCTTTCTCACTCCAAGTTAGCTCCTCTTTCCCTCCCTGAAGACCCAGGGACTAACACAGCCAATTCATGCAGCATCCAGCTCATCTTCCCTCAGTGGTACCAAAGCTGGGCCCCTGCACTGGTGGCCACATAAGCAGGAATTCTGGCTGCTGGCAGAGCAATGAGAGACCACGTTACACAATGATCTTTCCTTGTTCTCCATCCTGGCTGGGGTGATACATTTATTGTTGCCAGCTGTCTTTTTCTTGTCAATCCATGCCAGTTCACAGACATGCTATAACACCACTGCCCCAGTGAGGAAACACAGTCCTCAAGGACATCACAAAGGGTACAAACAATGAATGAGGGTATGGGCTATTATATGATTGCTCTAGTGTTCTTGGTGATGTTTATATGGGGATTACTTGGAAAAGGAGGTGTTTGAAAAATGCATCAGAGCAACATACATGTCTTTGATGTGTTTAAAAACTGTGTGGTCCTACTTAAGAAGTGGAAGTAATGAGGGCAATCAGTCTTGGCTCAGTAGGATGATTTTTAGGCCTGAGAAATGTGAAGGAATCACAACTGACTGATGTTCCTAAGCAGCAGAGAACAAGAAGAACCAGTTTTCCAGGCAGTTGTTGGAGGTCCTGTGTTGGTGAATGAGATATTCACCACCTTCAAGACTGAACATCCTATCCATACTTGGAGAAGACTACATTTTTGAGGAGGTTCAGCTGTGAGAAGTCTGCCTGATTCAGGAATTGCCTGAACCATCTTGAATTTCTCTTGTGTGACAGACTTCTCAGGCATCACTGGCCAGGGAGGAAGCAGTCAGGCAATGAAAGAAAGCTGGCCTAGGAAAAGGCAGAGCCTGTCTGATAATTGAATACTTCTCCCTGCCTGGCCAGCATGCTGCGAGTGGAAGGCATCATGAAGCCAAGTGTCTGCCACTGCCAAGGGACTTTTCCCCTCCACACAGCCACTGGGATTTCTAATCCAGGCTGCATAGGACAATGCTGTCATGTTAGTAATGGTATAACTCTCTTAGCAGTCTACCGGTGTGACAGTCACAAAGAGAACAGTGTAGGCTGAATATGCACTCATGCTTGCTAAGCCTGTAATCCCAGCTTTGATTTTCTCTCCCTCTTTTCATGTTTTTCATTTTTTTCTTTTCTTTTTTTTTTTTTTTTTTTTTTTAATAGTAAGTTAAAACTTAATAAGAGTGATTCACTAGGTCCTTGTTTATCTGTCTTTGGCATAGTGTCCAATTTGGATTGCATAGGGCAGAAAGGTGAGGTGCGGGGGGAGAAGGAAGAACTGGGAGATGAAGGGGGAAGCTGGAGAGTGTTCCTGTTTCCTCTCTCCATGGAAACAAAGGCTGGTATCTTTCTGTGAACCTGAATGTCTTGGCTGTTTTTCCCCCTATGGTCAGAAGAGGCTGGTGATCAGTTCTGTTCTCCCATTCAATTTAGATCTTTTGTGGCTTTCCTTGTAAGGGTTCAGCAGCTGTTAGCAGCTGATGGGAAGTCTTTTGTGGTCTGTGGGATGGGTGGAGGCAGTGCATATGAGTGCCCTGAACTTGTCTGGCCTGTGCTGTGGTTGTTATGCTTGGACGAGGCAAGGGTCAGTGATGGAGCTAAGCACTTCCAAGGCTGTGTCTTGCAACTGCATCTGAGACTATGCCTGTACCTCGAGGTTGATCTCTTTTCTCTGCAGATCCTAGCAGACCCCAGATGTTCCTCAGACCAGGCAGCTGCAAGAGCTGCTGTAGGGCTGATTCTAGCACCATACTGTGTTTCTCCATCCAACCCCCTTTGGATTCTGCCTGCCTAGGAACCTGACCATCTCTCAGAAACCGCTTGGGTGGGGCAGCAAGATTCACCATTGGGCAGTAGTAAGGAAAAGAGGGGAATTGCTGGATCTACATGTCAAGACTGTTGCCCAAGAGCTGCTGTTAAGAACTGCCTTGCACTGTCCTTCTTGCTCTGGGCAGTTGTTATGATCCCATTATTAAGGTTCTTTGGAAATACCTCTGCCCGAATTAAGGTACAAACGAGACCATATTCCAATCAATAGTATGGGTTTTATTTGATAGTAAATATGAGAGAGAGAGAGAAGAAAAGAGAGAAGAGGGGGAGTAGGGAGAAAGATGGGGGGGACAGAGAGGGACAGGGACAAAGAAGTATCACCACTCCGTGGGCCCCACTGGTGTCCTGATGTCCTCTTCAGCTGGTCTCGGTGGTGGAAGTCCCCCCACAAGCACAGAATGCCATGGGTTAATATACACTCAGGCCAGGTGGAAATGTCCAGGCATGTCCCCCCGGGGGAGGGGGCAGCCTCTAGCAGCAGACTCTGCCTGCATCACGTGCACTCCTATGGTGCAAGGCGTCTGGGGAGCACTTTGGGGGGTCTGTGATAGATTGTGACTCCCCCTCAGCTTGCCTCTCACGTGAGAGTCCCGTGGATGTGGCTTGTGGGGTTGGGGGTTCCACAGCTGGGCCAGTTTGTGTAATGGAGGATGAGTGTATATTGCCTCTGACCAAAGGTTACGCCATCCTCTTCCCCCCTTCAGCTGGGGGGTAAGACTGTGCAAACTTGGCTTCTGTGAGCTGTGCTCTGCCCCCACCCCAAACTCAGCCAGAAATGATTCTCAGTACAGCTGGTGGCTTCAGCCTCTGTGGATGCATTCCTTTCCCTCAGACTGAGATGACTGAACAATAGGCTTTTCCCTTTATCTAATCTCAGCAGTTTGGCTCTCAGTCCAAAATCCTAGTCAGGTATCTTCAGGGAGGCTTCTCTGATCAAAACTTTATATCAATGTTTGAGGCATGAACTATTTTCAGTCTCTGACAGCAGTCACTGGCCTCAGTCATGCCTCAGCCAGTTTCACCCCAGGTGCTTCTTCCAAGGTGAGCCTCCTCCCTCCTTGTCTGCAGTGGCAGGCACAGCCCTGTTGAGCTGCTCTGGGCTGCAGGTGGCTGTGCTCGTGGCCAGGTGACACTGAACATGGGAGACATGGAGCAGGTCATCTGGAATAAGCAGTTAAATGTGGGCTGGTGCATAGGGGGACAGTGAACAGGAGAGGGCAGAAAAGTTAGAAAAACTAAAGGTTTGGACAGCTGTGGAGAAGCATTAGAGTAGTACTGAAAGCCTTCTGCTTCACCTTGGTTAAATAATGTGTACTTGTGGTTCACTGTGGTAGGACTGGTCCTGACTCCCAAAGAGCTGTGTCTGGGTGACCCATGTGTGGTGCTGAGACTGCCTGGCATAGAGAAGACAGCTCTGTCTGAAACCAAGGGAAACTGTGGGGCATTCTGGCAGCTTGTGGGGTGGTGAGTGATGGCAGGCAACATGCTGTCATGCAGAATCAGCAAAGCACTGCTCATCTCTCAAGCTGTCTGTTTCTCTTGCTCTTTGTGAGCCTCTTCTCACCTCTCTTTTCTTTCCCTCACTTTCTCTCTCTGTGTGGTGCATGACCCAGTGACTATAATCCATAGATTACCCTCTATTCTATCTTTTCTCTTCCTCACCACCTTTCTCACTCATCCTTTCTTCCTGTCTCTCACTAACACTCTGTTGCTCTCCCTGCCAATTTATTCTTCTCTTTCCTCCCACACACTGTCCCCGTTTCATCAATCTCAGCACAGTCCTGTTTTTCATCAGAGCTGCTGTTTCATGTTTACTCCCATGGAAGGAGGGCAGGCAGGTGTGAGGGTAAGGTAGCAGGTAGGAAGCAGGAGAGCTGAACTGAGACCTTCTTTTTGTGACCATGGCTGACTCATGTCACCCATTCTGTGACTTGGCTCCTTTCCTTTGACACGGGAACACTCAGCTACGAGTGAATCTGCAATGCTTAGAAGTTGTAGGGCCAAGGTCTGTGAAGCTCCTGGAAGTGGGCTAGAGCTCTTTGGTTGCCTGTGCAGTTTTTGATTGTCTCTGGTGCCCAGCTAAGCCCTTGTGCCCACACTGACAGGATGGAGGCACATTCCCAGCCCTGCCCATTGTCCTATTCACAAAGTCTGCCCCACCCACACTTTCATAAGAAATAACCCAATGGGATGAAGTTGACAAGGCTCAGCTATGGAGTTTTGATCTGCGGTGATCCAGATCTCTGTCCCTGCAAATCCCTGGAGACCAACAGCAACTCCTGTTACTCTAGGTGCTACCTTTGTAAACAAATCACACCAATTTGCCTCCCCAATTCCACCGTTTTCTTCTTTTCTTCCTTTCTGCCGTGCTGCTTTTCCACCTTTGCATACTGGAGCCTGCCTTACCTGCTGGCTGCTGAGGGCTGGCCCGGAGCTGCCAGATGCTTGCACCTTCTCAGCTCTCACGTGTAGGAGTTGCTATGGGAGACAGTGAGAAAGAAAAAGTGCCTTCCCCAGCAGCACTAGGAGCCAGAAGTCTTCCATTGAGTGGAGAATACCCCCCTCTTGTGCTTCTTCCTCCCCTCAGCCTCCCTTCAGAGAGCACTCTGCAGAAAGCCGCCTTTGAAGCCCCTTAATTAGTGTCCTGTGTGTCCTGAATGGAGCCCTTCATTACCACCAGCAAGAGGCACAAATTGGCATGTGTTTCAGGTTTGGGCACAGTGCCAGAATTTTGTTCCAGTCCCCTCCCTCCAAACCTCTCCAGCTTCCCCCCTTCTCGGCACACATGCGTGCACACATACATTCACTCTCTCTCACAGACAAACACACACACATGCACACACAAGGGAACCTGCCAAAAAAGAGACGTCCTCTTTCCATCATCCCAGATTTCAGAGGAAACAACCAAATGACAGAGGTTGCTCTGTTCCCTGCCTCCCCATGGCTTGCTCTTGGCTCTGCTGACCCTCCAGCATATGCAACTGCAGGTTGGGGGTCATTATCAGCCCCAGAGTATCTCTCACAGCCTGTGGATGTGCTCAGAGGGTGCTAATTAGTGAGAGGAGGGCTGATTAGGTTAGAAATTAAGTGTTTATTTTATCTTCCCTTTTTTTTTTTTTTTGGTATGTGTATGTGTGTAAAAATAGCGAGGCCAGATGGAGTCTCAGTAATAATGGGAGTCAAGGGGGGGTGAGTCGTGAATCTGTATCCTGTCTCACCTCTCCTGGATGGACAGGCATTCTGCAAATTCACAGCATTCCTGCAGCACACCAACAGCCACCACACATTCCCTGTAGCTGTCCTCGTTGGGATTGAGCTGGACATCTCTCTGCGCAATGTTCTGTAGAAGCTTTCCATACCTGCAGAGCCTCTCATCTTTTCGAGCTCAACCTTAGTGCCTTTGTTTCCCCCCCTACACACACTTTTTTATCTCAGTGTCGCTATTAGCAGCAGCCAACAGGTTACTGGCATCACCAGCCTTTCAGTGACACCCCTTGTCTTTGCTGGTGTCTCACCCCAAGTGTGCTGTCCTCAGAGAGAAATCCTGCCTCACAGGCTCTTGCTCTGCCAGACTGAGGACATTCAGTCTATCTCTGCCATGAACTTTGTCTCTCCTTTGCAAAAGTTGCAACACGGGACCCCCAAAACTGATCAGGAATCTGATTTCCAGGAACTCCAAAGTCTCTATGGCTGAGCAAACCATGTCCTTGTTCTGATACCAGGCCATTCTTCCCTGCACCTATACTAGCTTCAGCCTGTTATGGACTGTGGGATAAGAAAGAACAGATCATGGTGTGACTGAATAGCAACTTTGTCTCACTACAAGGCTATTCTGCACTCCCAGCTCTCCAGGGAGCAGCTTTGTGGCCATGAGGGGCAGTTCAAAAATAATTTCCTTCCTTCCACTTAACCTAAAGGAGGTCTCTGGGGCCAGTATTTTGGATGCACTGGACATGGAGCCTTTCTCCAGAGGCCAGTGTTTAGGTTGAGGATACTCAGGTTCCAGCAGGCTGGAGGAGAGAGAAGGAAAGAGGCTGTACTTAACTGTGCTCTACAACTTGCTTTCTGGGGTGGGAATTGTGCTGGCAGACTCATGAGTTCGCACAGTTGGAGGCTGGTCTCTGCAGCAGGCCAACTTATGTGACCTGAGGGCTCACTCTGATGTTGGGAGTGAAGGCCATCTCTCCCAACCGGGGATATGACTGTTGAGAAAGGGCTGAGTTTGTTTTGTTGATCAGCTTGGGGAGTGTGTGTGGGGGGGAGGTAAGAACTTGTCACTACAATGTGCTGGAGGAGTATTTGCAGGGAGGAGTGTTTGCTCAGTAACCAACGGGGGGATTGTGATCCCTTAGAATCACAGCTAACTGGGATGTGTGGGTCTGACAGCAGAGGAGATTCTCTTGCTGACACCAGCTGGGTCCTAGACCCTTAGCTGCATTTTAGAGCCCAGCTACAAAGGGTCTGGTGCACAGGGGCTTTGTACCTATGAAACAAGAAGTCCAGCTTCTTTTGAGAGTGGGAGAGCAGCTGGGGACCCCCAGCTCCAGGGGTGTACCTGTGGTGGGAAGAGAGGCCACATGTGTGTGCTGGTGTTCCTTGGGCTGTGTGCTGTCAGCATGGATGACTGTTTGGCTGTTGCATGAGAGGAGGGTGTATTTGTCTGGGTACAACTCACACCTCATTCCCTTTTCATCGCGACCGTGCTTTTTTAACATGTGGCTCCTGCAAACAGCCAAACAAACACACACATGGGAATCCAAACTCCCTATTACCACCACAATGCAGATGCAGCCTGGTTTGCCCTGTATTTCTCCCATTGCCACAGCAACAGTAAGCCAGGGAGTAAATCCTCTCTAGTGCTCAACACCCCCATATGGCAAAATAAATGACAGTGTGGAAAGCCTGGTCTGTCTCCCCTACCTCTCCTTCCCAACTCCAGTTCAGCAGAGACCCTCCAGAGACCTCTCATATGCCTGTCAGACCCCAAGGAGATCACAAGCCTCCTCCATAGGGGATGAAGGAACACCACCCCTGCTGTGACCAGCAATCCCCCTTATTGCCTCCTCCAGTTGCTGTGTCTCCCATGGAGGGTGATTATGTCTGAATCAATGTTCACTGTTCATGGTCTCAGCTCAGCTGGCTTTTAACAAGATGAGTCCCATCAGCTCCGCTAAGGACCAAACAGCATCCAAACCAGGCTTAGCAACCTGCTTCTTGCTTCAGCAAACTCTGCTTACAGCTGGGAGAAACAGAGCCTTTGGAGAGGAGCAAAGCAATCAAAGCACATTTAGGACCAGGACTCCTGTCCAGCTGAGCTCAGAAATATGCTCGCTGGGACAGCTGCCAAAAGGGCTCCACCAGCTACACTTTGTGTTGGCCTTGGGCATTTCCAAAGTCAGCAATGTGCTTAGGAGAGCGATCTGTCTGCCCAGAAAGATGAGTCCTTGGAAGGAGAGGAGGAACACTGCCCCTGAGAACTGGTGTGGTGCAGTTCCCTAGAAGCAGGGGAGAAACTGGACTTGCATTTTCTACAGCAGCTCTTTCTATGTGCATCCTAGGTTGGATAGTTGTAGGTGCTACTTAAGCCCTGGAGGATGACCTGCATTCCCTTTTTATTCCAACAGCCAATTAGAGCATATCTGTCACTTTTGCCTCCCCCAGCTTTGGCTGTGACTACCTTCATTAGGAAACTCACTCTGTTCTTTGGCTGGATTTCCCCTGAGAATCCGATTTATGGCTCCCCAGTGATTGCTAATGTGTAAATACAGTGTGCTTCAGTACAGCAATGTGAATGCCTTGGTGCATTGGAACTGTTAACCCTTCAGCAGCTGAAGATCCTCTCTCTCCCTGTTGTGAGAGCTGCCTTGTTTGACAGGGAGAATCCCAGCCTGGGATCGTGGGATCTCAGTCTGGCTCTAGGCATGCTTGCAGATCGGTGTAGGTGGATGAACCTGCAGGCTTCCTCCGGTTTCTGTGGAGGGGAAAGAATGAGGCAGGAGCAGCCCAAAGAAAAGGCAAAAAGGGCCATTTCATGATTAAATGCTAGAGCACAGCAGCAGTGTAGAAATATACATATATCACAAGCCTTAATTAACACAGGCGAAGGGAAAAGGAGAAAAAATCCTCTTTTTAAAGGTTTCACAGAGACTATAAACACAGGCAGCACAGGGAAAAAATGTAATACATGCAAATTAATGGCATAAATTAAGGGTTACTTAACTTCACAAATGTTAACAAGCTCATAAAGAAAAAGTTATTCTTTCTCAGTTTCCTGTCACTGTTTAATTCTCTCGCTCTCTTTTTTTAACTCTGTTGAGAAGATTATGTTTTCAGTATATTCCTCCTAAATTAATTCTGCCTCTCTCTCTTCCTTCTCCCTCCCTCCCTTGTCTCTGTCTCTTTCTCTGCACCTTCCTCTGTCTGTTTGCCTTCCTTCCCTGCCTATCTATCATATTCTTTATGTCCCCATCATCATAGTATCTACTCTTGGATACAGTACTGTCTCATTTATCTCCCTATTTCCTTGCCTGGCTCTCCCCTGCTCACACCCCACACTTCTTCGCAGCTCTCAGCCTGCTCCCCTCTTCTGCTTTATTTTTGTTTTGTTTTGTTTTGATTTTTCCTGGGGTTTTTTTTTTTTGTTTGTTTGTTTTTTTGTTTGTTGGGATTTTTTTGTTTGTTTGGTTTGGGGTTTTTTTGGGGGAGGGGTTGGGTTTTTTGGAGGGGTGTGAGGTTTTTTTGGGTTTTGTATTGTTTTGTTTTGTTTTTTTCCTGTAGCAGTCTAGCAGTCAGTATAACTCCAGCCTGGTAATGCTATACTCAACACTGCCAATTTCCAAAATTGCATTTTACCCTGCCGCTGGCAGACAAAGAAGGCAAGGAGCAAATTAAGTGGTCTCGGGCTGAACTGCTCGTTTGTCAAGCATTTGAATGGCTGTTTGTTGCTGCAGACTGCGTGGCTGGAGGCAGAGGTACGGGTGTGTGGGCAGGCTGTGTTGGTACACTACAGCCCCGCTTTGAAACAGCTGTCACAGCTCCCCTGACACCGTCCCCTTTACCCGAGGCTCTGCCTCCCTACAATGGGGGATAATAAAGGGCACGGCAGCTCCTTGCTGAGCCTGGGAAGTCATGAGCCCCTGAGGTCACCGTGTCTCTGCTTCCCGCGTGTTTCTTGCTTTGCTTACAGATAAAGCTAAGTTTGGAAAACTCAGGCAATTGCCAGTTTAGCTCTGCCAAAACTCATTTCTCCGGAAAGAGGACATATGCCTTTTGTTCTGCTTCTTTTAAAGCCACCAAGGACACCCCAAGTTGCATTGCTCATGATGTAACTTGTCCTGCCTGTGATGCTACAGCGTTCCGTTCTTAGGCTCTTGTTCTCATTGCTTAAAGGGAGGATGGGAAAAAAAAAAAAAAAAAGTCTTATTTTGACTTATGGACCAGACTGAGTCATAGGAAGACATCATTAAAAAAAAGAGGAGGTGGTTATCATCATTTTTGGCCACAAGCCATCCTTGGAGCTTTCAAAGTCACCTGTAAATATTACTGCCAGCTCTGTTTCAGTATCAGAGACAGCAGTCCTGGCCAATAGCTTTTCTCCTTAGTGGCCCAATTTGGTATTTCAGAATGCTGGCGAGAAGAGGGGGAAGTCAGTGTTTTATTCAACATAGCAATCTCAGGAACAGGGAGGTGAAATTACAAGCTGGAGTCCCTGGGCAGCAGTGAAAATAAGAAAATCCAAGCAAGCAAAGGAAAAAAAAAAGGAAAAAACTGAATTTTTCAAAGCAAGAGGAAGGATGTTGGTGAGTGGGTAACAGAGAGGTTAGGAAGAGGAAGCACAGAGGGAGAATCTGTTGTGTTTGGAAGATGTGGGACCCATCAACACAGATGTTGCAGAAGAAAGCAATTGAGAAGCTGAATGGGACTTGCATGGGTTTACAGTTGGGTGCATGCTTCAGTGTGTTGCTAAATGGAGACCTGAATGAGTGAGAACAAGAAATAATCATGCAGGAGTCCCTGTGCAGAATCAGTCTCTGCCCAGATTGACATCACAGGCTTCCCCACTGATATAAATCATTGCTTTTCCTGGGTAGGAAATGAGTCAGGGTGACTCCGGAGCTTAGGGTTTGGCCTATGCAGATTAGGAGGAGTAGGAAGGAATAAATAAAATATGGAATATGCAAGGGTGACTAAGGACTCGAAGGGAAGCAAAGAACTGTGGGGGAAGGAATAGGCCACAGTGAGGAACAAGGAGGGGCTGCCACATTAATTGCTTTCTAGAGCTGTTGGTGGCGAGAGAAGCAAGATGCAGACCCAATGTGAATCATAAATCAAGCTCATTTATTGTCAGACAGTGCACACACTTATACTTCTCTACGTGCTCAAAATATTATTTTTCTTACAGAAGTTTCACACGGGATCTTTCTCTAATCTAATTAAAACACCAACCTGGTATCAGAAGGCAACAACAGCAACAGCTTCTTCTGCCAAGGTAATCTCTAGACACCTTCAGCTTGTTTTTGGCTCTCATGTCTCCCTTTCCCACAGTTGTCTTGAGAATAACCTTGAGCAGAGGCCTAGCTTTCATCTGAGGGGCCTGGATTACTCACCCTGTGCAGCTGGAGAAGGATATTCTCCAACATATCCCCCTACTTTTCTTTGAGCAATCCAGGCCTGGTTTACACTTTTTCCTACTGTATTCATCACTTAACTACGCATGGCAATAATACACTTATGATTATAATAATTACTAAAACTATGAATTTCATTTTTACAAACTTCACTAACCAGTCTTTAAAACTTAAGCTTGTTAACCAGTCTCTTAAAGGTGTACTTTAAGTGTGCTACTATCTGTATCTTTTTCATGATTTAACACACATACTTGCAACCTTACAATTCCCCCTTTCTGTTTTAATCAGTATGAGTTTGTTTATGGCATTACCAGCCATTTGTCATAGGTAGCGCAGTAAGAAACACACATAACTAGACATAAGAATACTTCCAACACCTATGTGCTAAACATTCTAAGGTGATCTTGTGATTTTTTCATTACCCAATAGTTCAGCAGATTAGTCTCAATTGCTTCATCTCTGAAGGCTGTCAATCAGGGTAGTACCTTACTGAAGTCTGGAATACTATACTAACATCCAGGGTCTGCAACAGCTGCCTTGTTTCAGTGAAGACATGGAAAGCCCTTCCGGATAGGGTCTCCAAGTCTACCCCAAAAGGGATCCAGCTGATATAAATTCAAATTATTAAGTCAAACCCAACCTAAGTATAATTTGGATGCAGAAACACCTGGGTCTGCTGGTAGATGTCCAACCAGGGAGAGTCCAGGCTTGGCCAGGGCCAGGACTCCAACTGGAGGGATTTCCCTAACACAGATCTTATGAGAAAACTGTTAGAAACAACAACTAAGAAGGTTACTTAAATCTGAGCGAATAACAAAGACAGTTACATAAACATAACACAGGTTGTGCAGACTGTAAAATAACAGACGTTGTCAACTACTTTTGACTAAAAAGACCATGGTACCATGAACATGATAATTAAAAGATTGCATATGCATGAGTTTACGTACGTAATCTTAACAGAACCTACTCCTTGCTATAACACACATAGCTATGCATAGTTATAGTTAACTTTTATAGAACCTAGTTGTAATACTTAACTGTAACAGAACTTAATAAACCTAATAGCATTTCAACTTTAACAACATATTTATAACTATTAATACACCAGGGGTGATCACTTGGGAGATGTTTGAAAACAGTGTTGCAAGCTGCAAGCACACAGATCCATCTTTTCTTTGCTCTATCTTCTCCAGGATCACTGTACTTCCAAGTTCAGCTGTAGGTATAAAACTCAAACACTCATTGAAACAAAGTAAAACAGGAAAAACAGTAAGAACAGATTACAATTCCAGTTATTAATTTCTATCTAGCAAGATAATTCCCATCATTAATTAACAAACAATACAAAGGTAACTCATTGTATTTATCTAATTCGGTTTACAATTTGGGTAAATCTAGTTTACCACTCGTTTAGATCTAGTTTATTAATCAGTTTACATTTTGCCTAAACTTCCTTGTTCTGCTCGGCCCCGGCCCCGCTTTGGCCCCGGCCTGTTAGGTGTACAACTCTGCTGTGTCCTCTCTGGATCAGTTCTGCCACGTTTTCAATCCTTTGTTTTTGTTGAATTGTTGTTGTTGTGGGCTGGATGCCCGTGAATAGTCATTCCAGTATTCTCATTTTCTCTGTCCTCCCTGTCTCCCCCTTTTTCTTTTTGCACTGAATAAGTGCAAGTCTTGCAGCAACCTAGATTCCCCAGATTTCTTCTTGTTAACACAAATTCTACCAGTAAAGTCAGCAGCAAGTATACAAGACAATATGAACAGTCTTTGATACTTGCAGAAAAACGACCTGTTAAAAGTGCACTCAGGGGTTGACGCGGAAGCACTGGCCATCGAGGGTGCCGGCGCAGGCGTAGAGAGTGCTGGGCCGGTACTGCTGTCGGGGCGCGGCAGGCGGCCGCGCTCTCCTTCCCGTTTCCCGGTTGCCAGCGCGGTCCCGGTGATTAGGGAAAACTGTTGTTACGGAGTCGTTGCCCGGCTCTAAGGACGGGCAGCCGCGCGGTCTCCGCAGCTTCCCACCCCCGGCGCACTGAGATGCCGTCGGAACCGAGGGCAGGAGCCGCCGCTGACTGCAGAGTCCGCGGGGAGAAATCCGAAACCGCTGCGGGGGGGGGGGGGATGGCCGCCACTGGAGGCTCGCGGGCTGGGGTCTCTAACCTTTTAAACATGTAGAAATTCTTTCAGTACATCACTTTTCTGTTTCTTCTTCCCTGACGGATTGTAGAAGCGAGTCCGATGGCAAAGCTGTTCTCGCTGACTCGGGTGCGGCTGTTCGGTTATTACTGATCGTGTCTCACAGTGCCTTCTTAATTGTCTCTCAGCCGGGTATTTGAAAGGCTACCCTCGCTCTCAGGGTTAGCCTACAGTCTCAAGTCCATTTTAGGAGATTCCGAATAATGGAATTATTACAGTTCAATTCTCTCACAGAGATGATAAGTTGGAAGAGGTCTAGGACTGTCAGCTGTCCTTCATCTATCTCCATCCCTTCCGTCCTCTTCCCCAGACTCGAAGCACCGGGGTTCTCTGCCTAGGCACGACCCACCCGCCACTGCGCTAAGGGCCTGCGTCTGGGCCTGGACTATCATATCACCTACTTTGTCTCCCATGGCGGTGACTACTTCTGCTATAAATGCCTGCTTTCCCACCGGCACACGGTTCATCCTTTCTAACATGCCTTCAATGGTAGCGTCTGCAGGAAGCGTAACTAGAATGTTTTTGTTTGCTGAGTGCTGTTTTCGAGAACACACTGGCGTAACAGTGCCCCTTGCATCCACTGAGGCCCCCCAGAAGCTGTGATAGCTGCGGAGACCTTGTCCACAAAGGCAGCAAATGTCTCCTCCTTGCCCTGCTTGATGGACATATAGGAGGGCGTGGGGGGAGCAGTATGTACCTTGTCGATAGCTTCCCTTGCTGTTCGCATGGATTCTAGCATAATGTCTGACCCTAACTGCAGCTGCGCAATTATGGTGGACCACTGTGCATGGCCCACAAGTTGCTCAGGAATGACTCCCCGCAGTGAGTCACCTTCAGGCCTAGGTTGATTGGCTACTTCGTTACAAAGCTGCTGCCAGTGAGCTTGCCACAGCAGTTGCTGCGACTGGGTCATAATCATTCTAATAATTCCCTTGATGTCCTCTGGGCACAGTATAGCACTTCCCCAAATATAATTTAACATCATTTTGGTGGGCTCCCCGTGCAGACCTGACTCACTAGCCGTGGTACGTAACTGTGTGAGTAACTTCCAATCGATTGCCGCGTGAGTCGCTTGCTGCCCTCCCTCCTGCAGGGGCTGAAACAGCACTGGAAACGCCGCTTCTGCTCGGCTCAAAGTTCTAGCGTCCTGAGCTAGTTTCACATCCCCCTCTTCTAAAGCTTTCTGTTCTACTTTCGCCCAGCTAATTCTGCGTCTCCCTTCCCCCACGCGAAAAGGGACACAGCCTCCACCCAGTGAGGGGGGGTGCACAGGTGGCTGGCACGCAGGCGGCTGCTCCTGGCGAAAAGGGACACTGCCTCCTCGCATCGGGGTGGGAGGAACAGGCGGCTGGTCGGGACAAGAAGGGATAGCGTCACCGCCACCCGGGGTGGGGGGCAAAGGCAGCTGTTCTTCCTCCCGGGGCCCGGCCGGTGCACAGGGGAGGGGCAGATACCCCTCCTTTGGCTCCGGCGGCGCGGGCGCCGGGGGGGCCGGTTGCTCCACGCAGGCAGCGGCCGCCTCCGAGGCAATGCCGTGCTCGGGCGGCGAGCCGTGCACCTCCAGCACCACACACTTCCCTACGGCCGGCAGGCTGGGCGTCTCGTTACCAATGCCGAGCATTTCCGGGATAGGGCGCTCACCTCCCGGAGTCCCCCCGCTCCCTTCTGCGTTCCCTTCAAGTTTCGCCGTGGCAATGGCTGCAACTTTTTTCTCTGCCTGGTATCTTTGCAAACAGGTTGTTACCTCCCTCCAGGGCTTCCCTAGCTTAGCGCATACTTTGTTGCTGTCTAGAATTCCCTCAAACAACTGATCACCATACTTCCGCCATTCAGGCAGGTCAAAAATCGTGTTAGGGTCCCCGAAGCAACCCTTTGCCATCCCTAACGTAACTAATCCTGCTACCTGCTTTAGGGTGTCTTTGCTGACTCCCCGCTTTTCTAAAAAGCGTGTTAATAAGTCTATGGCTACCTCTTTGTCCATCTTCGTCCATCTGGTTAACCACTTCTAGCTGATCGCAACGGCCTCCGCGTCCCTCTGCGCTGGCCCCTCCGCGTCTTCCCGCGCCGCGTCTACCCGCTGATTCCGCGATCGCCACGCAGCTTGTCAGAGTGTAGCCGTTTCGGGCGGCGGTCCTCTCTCCCGAGGTCCGAGCTATCGGATCTCCCTTTCGTCGTGCAAAAGGTATAGATCTTCACTCCCCGGCCGCTGCTACCGGTGCTTTCCAGATCCCGCCGGTCCGGTCCCGCACGTCAGGGTCACCATTTGTCGGTGGTGAGAGAAGCAAGATGCAGACCCAATGTGAATCATAAATCAAGCTCGTTTATTGTCAGACAGTGCACACACTTATACTCCTCTACGTGCTCAAAATATTATTTTTCTTACAGAAGTTTCACACAGGATCTTTCTCTAATCTAATTAAAACACCAAACCGGTATCAGAAGGCAACAACAGCAACAGCTTCTTCTGCCAAGGTAATCTCTATACACCTGCAGCTTGTTTTTGGCTCTCATGTCTCCCTTTCCCACAATTGTCTTGAGAATAACCTTGAGCAGAGGCCTAGCTTTCATGTGAGGGGCCTGGATTGCTCACCCTGTGCAGCTGGAGAAGGATATTCTCCAACATAGAGCTACCTGGAGAGAGATTTAGGGGGATATAGCATCATTCCCTGGCCATGAAGTATGTATTACCTGGGTTAGTGGGTAAGACATTTGCATGCCCATAATTAGCTGAGTAATGCTCTTTTTTTTTTTTTGGTCCTTTCAGCCTGGAAACAGTCTGAAGCAAAGTCTGTTTCTCACCGAAAATATTTTCAGCACCTATGAAATCAGAGGCCCAATAACAGTTGCAGCCTACATGTACTCTGCTACTGACAGCATCGAAAGAGGCAGAGCACAGAATAGGTGGGGAAAAAAGATGGAAAACTGGACTGAGCAAGAACAAAGGAAAGGGTGGGGTGTTTTTTAAATTGAGCTGTCCTCTATTTTTGATTGCATCATAGTTTGAATTAGCTTTGGCCTACAAGATTAAAATGGAGGATGTCAAGGTACCAGGAGGAAAAATTATTTTGCTGGGTTATTTGCACGACTCATCTGTTCGCTGCACAGCTGCTGTAGGAAATGCAATGTCACAAGTAGACATATATAATTGTAGAGATGGGGAATGAATAAACGTGTTTCAAAGAACAAGGAGAATTCTAAATGTCAGCAAAGAGGTATATGACTCATTGGGAAAATACTATTATTGGATACGTAAGTAGGACTGTACAAAGCACTCAGAGGAGGGATACTAGAAAAAAGAAGAATTAATAAATGAAGGTAACATTTGGGTAAGTGACAGTGAATGAATGAGGAGATGTGCTGTAAATGCCATGAGCTATCACAGGGCCTGGAGTGAAAGCAGAGAGAAAATGTGGGGTTGAGGATGGCAAAGGATGAAAAGAGAAAGATCATGGACAACGAGGAGAAGCATTGCTGGAGACTGCTGAAATACAATGGAACGGATGACTGTTTGTTATAAAAGTACTTGGCTTTTGGCAGAATAATGGTGACAAAGAGTTTCTGTTCTACCAAGTCGGGATTAAGGAAATAAATGAGGTGGAACTCCATGGGAGGAGAGGAAATGGCTGTGCTGAGGAGGCAGGAGGAGGCCCAGGACCCAGCTGGAACTGGCTTCTGCAGAGGTGTGTTAAGCTGTGATGGACACATCGTATGGAGGAATCCCTCACTGTTTTTCAAAAGGAAAAAGCAGTGTTTAAGTGTAACAGATGATATTGTATATATTGCAGACATGGTTGAAATAAGCAGTGCAGGACCAAGGCATTTAGCATGAGCTCAAGCCAGGCATTGAGAATAATTAACTAATGCTCCTGGTGCAGCCAACAACAAAGTTGCAGACTTTTTGAGTCCAGAACATAATGAACTTGAAACCTTTCAGTTGCCAAATCCAGGACACCATTCCAACAGACCCATCCCACATGTCTGGCTGGTCATCCTCACAACCTGAAACACTGTGTGCTAGTGCATCTGCCCAAGCAGAGACTGAGGAGTCCAGCCACTTCTGTGAATGGATCAGTCCTGTGTGCAGCTAGGGCCAGAGGATCTCTAGTCCTGTAGGAGGAGATTTCCAGAGCCTCTAATTTGGGTCCAGCAGGGAGCAGTTCTTATTTTGGTTTTGAAACCCTGAATTCCCACAACAAAAAAAAAAAAAAAAAAAAAAGCTGCTTTTCTGGCTGTCTTGAGTTGATTGAGTCGGTAGAGAGACAGATGTAGGTGGATAATGGGAAAGGGGGTGGTAAGTGGCAGAGCTATTGCCTGAGCGAGAGGGAAGGATGCCGTGTAAGTACTGCCAGTCCCCATTCAGTGAGCAAGTGGTGAGTCAGGGGCAGATACTGAGTCAGCAAGAAGGCGGACAGGTAGTGGGTGGATAGAGCACCCTGGCTAACTCGGTGCAAACCACTCAGCTGCACCGTTGCACTCAGCTCCCTGTGGGAAAGTTGCATTCACTGGTACAGGCTACTGCATCCCGGTTTCTCCCCTCCCCATGAAATTCCCTGGGCTGCTTTTCTGAACCAGTGGGGCTTCAGAGAGGGCCCCTGACCATTGTCTCTGGTGGGCACGTATTTTCCTGATGTGTTTATGAACCTGCTTGCAAGGACTGCTTCTGTGAGGTGTGATAGTAAAAGAAGGGGAATGAAAACAGCTGATCAAGGCAGAGAGAGCCCTTCAGCCTGTCTCACCCCAAAGATACTGCTCATGCAGTCGGGGAGCTGGTGGAATGTAGGTGGGGGGAGAGAGAAAAGAAAGAAATAGAAATGAGGTAGAAATGAGAGTGAGAGGGAGAGAAAATATTTGAGAGATGAAAAGAAATTACCATACGCCAGGATCCTGTTATTCAACCTAATTTTCAAAGGCCTGCAGCTGTCACACTGAGATAATCTGTTAATTATAACAGTCATTGTGTTTTGGCAATGGAAGAAAAAGCCAGGCTCTAAACAAGGCAAGGTAGTGGGGAAAAGAGAGGGGAGGCACAGTTGTGTCAAAATGCATGTCAGATGCTAGCTTGAAATATAGGTGGGCAAGCCGGCCGGCAGGAAGGTCCCTCCCCAGCAGGGCTGAGCTGTGCCATTGCCTGAGGGAGGAAGATGGAAGGAAGGTGGAAGCATCCATGTGGAAACATAATGCCCTGTCCGGTGTGGGGCCACTCCTCTTGCTGAATCCAGGCATGCATTGATCAGAGGAAGAGCTTTGAGGGGCTGAGGGTCTCACTGCCAGTGAGGGAATCTCTCTCAGGTGGCCATCCAGGACAAAGTTGGCTGGAAGGCGAGAGAATGTTGAAGGATGCTTGAATGCCAACGCCTGTGCCCTGCAGGAGTTTGCAGGCCTGGAGGTGTCCTACCCAGGGCACATGGCTGCCAGTGCACATCAGGAAGTGATTGTTACTCCTGGACATATGTGATTCCCTAGGCTCCGAGTCCCCCCTGTAAGCAACAATAGTGAGCTGTAATTAAAGGACCATGCCCTTTTCCTGCCCTACCTACATGGTAGCATGTTTGGGGACACTCTGAACTGGCACTGCTGGGTGCAGAAGTAGCATCCAGAAACACTGGAGGTATGCTTGGTTTGAGTGAGGGCATCTCTCAAATAGCTTCCTGCTGTTCATAGTCAGACTGGTGAGAGCCAGGACTTGTTGAAGGAAATAGGGCAGCAAGGCCAGTACAGGACAGCAGAGGCATCACAATGACCCTGAGGAGGTGGGGGTCTTGGCAGTGACATCACATACAGCCCAAGGATTTCTCCTGGCCTCATGCCGGACATGCTGCATGGGAGCACACAACAGCACTAATGCTCCCACCCTGCTCCCCACATGCTCCCAGAGCCCCCACTCCTGTGTTACCTGCAGCAGCTCACACACATGCTCATGCACAGCTGCCATTCGTGTCCCTTTACCCCTCAATAGCTCTCCGACAGCAGAGGTCATTCCTTGTCCCCTAGAGCAGCTACTGCCCACGTGCACATGCACAAGCACAGAGCCTGCTCTCACACCCTGCTCCCTGCAGTGATCCACATCAGGGGACACATACAGAAGGAGCGTTCCCACCCCTTTCCCTGCAGCCCTTCTCCCAAACAAGCGCTGGTTGTCTCCCATGATCCCTGCACGCCTACATGCAGCCTGCACTCCCACTCCATCCCCTGCAGCGCCTCACACAGCCAAGCACTCCCACCCCTTTCTCCACGGTACCTGCTCCATGCAAACACACATGCACACACACATAAACTCACAAACAGCCTTTGCCTGGTTCTCCATGGCAATTCCGCCCTCCCCAGGAGCCAGCACTGGTTATCTGCTTCACAGAGTGACTAAACCACATCCACGCCCAGCCCACACATACACCCCATCACCTACAGCGACTCTTCCGCACACACACCCCTTCCACCTCGCACTGCTGGAGCCGACAGTGCCACCTCTTTCTCTACAGTGACTCACACCCATACCAGTGCACCAGGCAGAGCCAGTCATGCTGTCACACACTCCCTATGGCAGGTCCCTACAGAGAGTCACACAGAGCCCATGCTCCCTCCCCATGGCCAGCAGGAATTATTTCTAAGCCTTTCTACTGCCTCATGTCTGGGCTTATGGAATGACAAGGGGAGAATATTTCCCATGCCCCCCTCCTGGCTCTGGAGGGAGAGCACTGAAGGTATCCTTATTGCTGATAATATTTTTGTGGCACCTCTAATCTCTTGACATGCTCTTCTACCTGGAGAAGGCTGTTTCCCAAGCCTATCCCCATGTACACACTTCTGTGGATGGCTGCTGCAGGCTGTCTGGGTGGAGCTGGCTTGATGCAAATCCACCTTAATGTTCAATAATCATATTAATATAAAAGGTAACCATTTCACTTTGGAAAACAAAAGTGGCTTTCTGGCCTGCCAGGGAACCACAGGCATATGAAAGACCTTTCTGCCAGTATTTATCACTCTAAAATAAGATTTATGCTTCTAAAGCTCTCTCTTTCATGCTTCTGAGCTGCTTTTTCTCCCTTGAGCCTTCCCATTCTCTCTCTCTTGCTGCCTAACAAATTAGGCATCTAATCGCTGTTGGGGAGGCACGATGGGAGAGCAGGGGTTTTATATACAGAAATGTGTTGGATTTTTTTCATGGTTAGTCTTTAAGCTGTTTGTCCCAGCGAAGGTTTGGAGTCAATGGCAGTGTGTTTACTTGAGCCTCGGTGCATGAATTCTTCCTTCTGAATTTTTCCTCCTGAATTCTTCCTTCCCGTGCCCCAAACTGGCCAAAAGGCAAGACTTCAGAGCAGCATGTCCTTGAGGCAGCACTACAGCCTGTATTTCAGCCCTTTTCCCTTCCTCTCTTCAGTGTCCCATCCTTGCTGGCCAGAATTTGAGCCTTGTGAGTATCCTTGCAGTGCTGTCCTATGAGAAGCAGCTGGGATCTTGTTTGGTTTTTTGGGCTTCCTCACCGCAGTGTCCTGCTGGGATCCTAGTGGTTTGGGCTTCTAGATGTCAGGGACAGCTGGAGTTCGGGAGCTGCAATCTTCCTCCCCACTTATGGCAGGGCCAGCCCAGCTTTCAGAGGAATGATTTTTCTACCCACAGGCACTGTGGATTTGTATAGAGTGAAATGAACCTGCCCAGAGGTGAAGCATGAGATTTCTCTTGCAACAGCACTCTGCCAAATTCACAGAGACTCTAAGGTTGAGTGGACACCCTTCAGCAGGACTCACTGAAATCAGTTCAGCTCCTCTAAGGGATGAAGGCTTTGTCTGGTTAGTGACATGGGAACACCTTTTGTTGCACGACTTTCTAGTGTGGCTGTACAGCTCCTTTGACCTCTGGATTTTTGAAGCTACAGGGCTGATTTCAAACAAATGTAACATTGGGATGGAACTGAATGATGTTGGGATCTTAGGTGTTCCATGAATATAGGGGATAAATTAGAGAAGAGAGAATGTAAAAAAGAAACCTTCATTAAGACCCATTAAAGGAAAGAGTGTTGTGTGAGCTCAACCCTTGGTGAACATCAGAGAATCTGCAGTCGAAGGCATTCTCTCTCTCTCTCTCTCTCTCGTGCATGCACAAATGTCTTCCATGCCACAAAACCACAGGTCATCAGGCTTCCTGCTCCCTCTTCTCTTGGTCCCAGACTTCTCAGAGCTTCTGAAGCACCTCTGGGCACAGTCACAGGTTCTTTGCTGCATGACTTGAAGGTAACTCCTGCAGTAAGTCCCTGGAAGCAGGGCTGAGAGGGAAGGGACTGCTGTGGTGTAAGTGCCACAGCAGTGCAGCAAGCTTCTCCCATGGCACTGTGTTTCTTCTATAGCCAGGTGCAAAAGCAAGGACAATCTCTGCATGGTGATTTGAGGTGGTTGCAGTGATGCTCAGACCACTGTGAATTGCAGAAACTACTCAGCAGATAGGGAGAGTCCCTTCAAGTAAGGCACCAATTCCTAGTGCCAAGCACTCCTGGGAAAGGCTTCTCTTTCAGAAAGTAGTTAGAGAAATCCTGGGAGGACCTTAAAGCCAAGAAGAGGAGGCAGAGTCCCTTGGAGATGGCGTTTGTGCCCCGAGGCCTGCCAGGAGCAGGCAGCACACTGAGCTGGGAAGAGGGATGATGCTCAGCTGCAGCATGAAGCTTAAGAAAGCAGCAGGAGCTTTGGTCTGGTTTCAGGGTGTCCCCAGAGGAGTCAAGATTGTTTGGCAGGTTTTTAATGCATGCATTTCTAATGGGAGGCTCTTAGCACCATTTAAGCAACGGTAGAATTAAGTGCTGGTTTTTCCAGTGCATGAAACCCCAGGAGGACAAGGTCAGAATTTTAGGCCCAAATTGCTGCTGTATGTGACTTTTCTGGTTGCCTTGTATTCTCTCTCAGTTTTGGTCTTTCCGCTCCCTCAGGCCACAGTTTGCCCCTGTGCCTCCTATCCTGCCTGTCCATACTTTCACTGGCTGTATTTTATCCTGCCATCTGACCTCAGTCCTGTGTCATCCCCTGTGCTACCTCGAGCTCCAAGTCAAAGGGATGTCTGGCCATCAACACCTACCTCCTGACTCAATTTGGGACTTGCCCTCTGTTTCACCCTCCCTTCTCTTTTCTTTCCTCTGAACAATGGAACCGTCCCTGTGGCCTTCTGCTTTTCTCCAAACAAAGTGGTGCAGATAAATTGCATTAACATTGAGGCATCCATTAATAGAGAATAAACCAGAGGGAAATCTCTTGGGAGCTGATAGGCTGACTTTGTGCCAGTCAAGGAGAGCACAGCCTTTCACAGGTGCAATGTCACTACTGTTCCTTGATGTTCACACGTACATGAGGATGGCCAGGAGCCAAGGGTTTGTTGTAAATCTTGGGTGACACTGAAGAGTGTTGGAACCCTACGGCCGGGTAAGCCCAGCACAGAGGTGGATACCTTGTACCTTCCCTATAAAACATATCCCGTGTCCTAACTTTTCCTCTTGCCCATAAGTTCTCCACAATTCTTGCATCCCCCTTCTTTGGCTCTTTGATGTGCTGGACTTGCTCATTCTTGCTTTTCCTGCCTGCACTCCATCCCTGTGCCTTCTTTCTCTGTTGCCTGAGAATCAAGAGAGGGAAACAGCCAACTCCATTGTCAGCACCTTTCAGGCCAGCAAAAAGGACAGAGTGTTGCTTTCTTGTGCTATTGGACTCCAATGCTGTGTGATTTATGTTCTTTTGGCTGTAGACAGTTAAAGGAGGACATAGTGCTGCCCCTCATTCCTGGCCTCCCTTTGACTATGGATTGCCAGGGTAAGGGAACAGCTGTTCCCTAAAGGGCAGGGTGTGGCTGTGGTAGAGTTGGAGACCAGCACTCCGACAGCATTGCTGAAGCAGACTTGGTGGCATTGGGCTGAGCTGAAATGGGGTGCAGGGCCATGGGCAGGGGTGGAGTAGGCCACAGATTGGGCTGGACACAAGACTATTAAAACCAGCATGATAGTGGGGAGACAGGAACCATTGGGGGAAGAATGTCAAGGTCTGTGTATTTCTCATACGTGGTTACCTTGGGGACCCAAGGGGACCAATGAGTTTGGCTGCAGAGAAACATGGTCCTGGCCTCAGATTTTCTCTGTGTGCACCATGAACAAGCTGCAGCAGGCAATGGTGACTTCAGCACACCTTTTGGAGCAGCCTGCCCTACCAGAAGGGGTCAAAGCAAGGGGGCTGGGATATTCCTGTATGGAGTTGGATATTGTGCAGAGTATTTGGTGAGGTGAGACAGGCAGGCCAGAACATAATGCTCAGAGAAGGATGCTGGCTAAAATCTCTCATTCCTAAACCTTTCCACTGCTTGCTCAGGGGCTGCCCCTGCCTTCTCCCTGGAGTGGACATACTTTGGACACCAATGTACAAAAAGCATGATAGTATCTGCCACTCCTTTGTTCAGTGGAAGAAATCAGGTGAAGTGAAGGAGCATTAGAGAGGAAGGTAAAGGGACAGAGATGGTGTGGGGAATTGGCTGTGTCTCTGCATGAAGTCACCTCTGGAAATGGTGGAACAAGGCAGGGGACTGGTGCTGGGGAATATCAGAGGCCTGTGCGTTCCAACCTGTGGAGAGCCAGATGTGCCTCCTATCTGATGCATCTGGGGAAATAGTGTCAGGAAATTATTTCTCGTTGGATTACAAGGCTGAGAAACAAAGCCTCAGACTGTAAAAGCCTCTGCCTTCTGCTTCATTGCTGTCTGAGTCAAAGCTGAGGCAGCAGCTGAAGGCCATCATATGACAACCATAAGTGACATGAGTTTGGTGCCCTCAGATGATGAGCTATGGGGAATGGAGGTTTTTTCCCTCTCTTTTCCATTGGTCTAGCTCTTCTCCCCCTTCCCTTCTCTGTCTTGGCTTTACTTTTTGGATTATTGAATATTTAAGTGTTTCTCTGTGACACTATCTCTGATCCCTTAATCCAGCTGGCCTGGTAATTCCACAGACCCAAATCAGCTCAGATTTCTCCACAGATGTAAGCCTTGTTCCTCAAGGGTTCACTCCTCCTTCATTTACCTTCCTTCATTTTATTTCTGCCCTTTGTGTCTCTGTGCTAGAAATTGATTCAGCTTTTGCAGCAAAAGCTTCAGCGATAACTTTAGTGAACAGCCTTCCCCAAAATAAAAGGGGCAAGAGGGGATCTTTATTTTTCATTAATAAAGAATCATTTTCTGTTTTTTTAGTGTTTCTTTTCTCCTCAAAATTAAAAAAAAAAAAAAAAAAAAGAGCACAGTGCCCACATGTTTTATCTGCTGTATGAAATTATTTCCTCTGTGCTGCCTGAGGACACCCCTGCCAGGCTCCTGTCTCAGCACAGTGGGAGAAGGGTTGAAGCTGTAGCTGGAGAGAAAGGTAGAAAGGTGCTCCAGGCTGCACTTCGCAGTCAGAACCAGGAGCTCTCCCAGAGCCCAGAAATACATTTGTTTTGGTTTAGCAAGCAAATGTCACTTTGCCCGCAAGGTGTGTTTTCTTACAAAGGGCCAGTGTTCATAGCCCCCAAGGAGAGGTAGTAAAGTACAAAGGTGGAAACTGTGCACCTCTCTTTGGTGGGGGGTAGATGGGTGATGTGCTTCAAATCAGGAGTGCTGGCATTGTTGGGTGAGAGACTGGAGGCTGGTATTTGCCTGCTCCCCACCCCACACTGTGCTCGAGCCAGACTGGTTCACCTCAACAGCCTTGTCCATGCACCAAGAGTCAGGAACAATTTTTAGACCAGAAGTGGTTGCACGTGGCTTGAATTATTTATCCCTCTTGCATCAAGGAAGGAAGGAAAGGAAAAAAAAGTTTGGCTTCTTTTTGGGGTGTGGGGGGGAAGCTCATCTGCTTTTTCCCTGCTTCATGCATTCTGTGTACATAATTTTCAGGCAGCTGAAAATTCATGGCTTTGGCTGTGCTTGGGGCTTGCTTTTGTTTACACTAGGGGTTTTGAGCCGCCGCAATAACAGCTTTATGTTTTCCACTCTCCTTTCCCTTTGCCTTCTACTCCCACGCCACTGCCTTCCCCCAGGTCCCTGGCTGTGATCACACTACTTAAGGGAGCCCAGATACCCTTCTGCATATCCCTGATATGACATTATACATCGTGAGGGTTCCCTCCTCAAAGGCTTATCAGCACAGCAGGCAGTACCACACCTCTCTTGCTTGCACCCCCCTTAATGTGTCTCTTCCCCATCTCCCTCTTTTCATGAAACATTGCTGTCTATACTCTGTAGAGTTTGAGGGTCGGTTTCAGACGGCCGGGACAGACGAGAGATCTCTGCAGTCGGTTTGTAGAGCATGAGGTTTATTGTAAAAGAACGTTAATGTAAGAGACCTGCTGAGAGCTGCCAGACGCAGCCCGGAGCAGGTCAGAGAGATGAGAAGAGCTAAGAGCGAGGATCTAAGAGAGTTGAGAGCGAAGGTCTAAGAGAGCAGCTAAGAGAGGTTGAAGAAGAAGAGAGAAGAGAGAGAGCTTGTCGCTTACAATACAATAAATCATCTTCTGTGTTGAATATTCTAATTTTCATTAACCAGTCTAGAACAAACTACAAATCTTATAACATTTGCATACAGCCTATGAGAACTATTGCATTACCATACAGTGTTATATTTTAAACTCTAAAAGCTGCTTTTTGGACCCTCTGCCAAGTTGGTAGGGTCTGCTCTGACCCTTGGACCTGTCTGCAAGCAGAGGGTATTGTTTAATCAAAGGGGGGATTACCTGCAGGCAGCCATGCCATTGTTTTCTAGTTGTTCAGTAACTGGGGTTTGGTATCTCAAAGCTTGTCTTCACTTCAATCTCGCTTACAGTTTCTAGATTCTCAGCATCTTTTGCTAGGTAATCATATTTATAAGGCTTTCCTATTTCATCTTCCCCAACAATACTCTTATCTCAAAGACCCTTCCAAATGATGCCTATTCTTGTCTCCTGTGTTTTGTTTTCCAGATTCCAGTGACAGATGGATCTATCTTGTGCACACTTGCTCTTTCCCTCTCTGTATTTTTGTTTTCAACATGTTTGATCCGAAGCTCTGAAGCTTCTCAGAGGGAACCCAGGAAAGAAGGAAGAGAAGGAGTAGAAACCAAGGGAGCGTGAGCGACACAGGAGGCAGCCCTGCCTTGTTCTTCCAAATCACACTGTGGAGGGATAGGGGAAGACTAGAGGGGGGGAGGACTTGGGTTTGTTTTGGGGTGGGTTTGGTATGGGTGGGGGGTGGGTGGGGGGGAGAAAAGTGGAAAAAGTGTGTGAGTCACTCATGAGCATCAAAGAAGATTCATTATCCTCGGCCTGAATTTTTGTTTAGAAAAGAAGCACAAGGTAGTTCCCTTCCAGACCAAACATCCATGGTTGTAGCTTTTGGGTGTTCTGGAAGAAGATTGCATGTGTTCCCCTTCCTCCATGCTCCTGGCTTGACCCAGAGGGCAAGAAGAAATAATGGTGATGACACCCGATAGGACTGGGGTGCTCATTCCCTTCCATTGCTAAACCCCAGTTCCTGCCTCCTAGTTTCTTTTTGCTGTTGTCCTGAGATTTGGTGTTGGTTTTTGTTGGGGATTTTTTTCCCCCGTCCTGATGAGGGCGCCACTGCAGACCATGCTGTGCCTGGGGTTGTGGGCAGCTGCCCTGCTCTGCCTGTTTTCCCCTGGCACTGTGCGAGGTGACTGCTGGCTGATTGAGGGGGACAAAGGGTATGTGTGGCTGGCCATCTGCAGCCAGAACCAGCCCCCATATGAGACCATCCCCCAGCATATCAACAGCACTGTGCACGACTTGCGTCTGAATGAGAATAAG
The DNA here is from genome assembly GCA_034509425.1 of Eopsaltria australis. Classification (NCBI taxonomy): domain Eukaryota; kingdom Metazoa; phylum Chordata; class Aves; order Passeriformes; family Petroicidae; genus Eopsaltria; species Eopsaltria australis. The sequence continues at coordinate 53,815 of JAVTVJ010001892.1, read as the reverse complement.
CTCAAAGTGGTGCTGTACTCCTCCCTCAACCGCTTCGGCAACCTGACTGATTTGAACCTGACCAAGAATGAGATCTCGTACATTGAGGATGGGGCTTTCATGGGTCAGTCAAACCTCCAGGTCTTACAGCTGGGCTACAACAAACTCACCAACCTGACAGAGGGCATGTTGCGGGGCATGGCCCGCCTCCAGTTCCTCTTTGTGCAGCATAACCTAATTGAGCTGGTCACCCCTACTGCCTTCTCTGAGTGCCCCAGCTTGATTAGCATTGACCTGTCATCCAACCGCCTCAGCCATCTGGAGGGCAACACTTTCACCAGACTGAGCAACCTGATGGTGTGTGAGCTGGCTGGCAACCCCTTCAACTGTGACTGCAGCCTCTACAGCTTTCTTAACTGGCTGGCTCTCTTCAACAACGTCACCAAGAACTATGACCGCCTCCAGTGTGAGACTCCACGGGAGTTTGCTGGGTATCCGCTTCTTGTGCCTCGGCCTCACCACAACCGCAATGCCATCACCATCTTCCAGTCCATGTGCAGAGGGGGCACCATCCCCTCCCTCTCCAGGGTCAACCCAACTCCTTACACCCCTGACTCCCAGCAAGATCTGGATGAGGGGTCAGCCATCAGCCCTGGCGATTTCCTCTCAGTCAAGCCTCCAGCCTCTTCCACCACTGACTCCTCTTTCAGTCCCAGCATCAAGCTACATGATGTCACCATCACTTCAGCCATCTTGATGGTCACTATCCCCATGCCCTACAGTAAGATGTATGTGCTAGTCCAATACAACAACAGCTACGTTTCTGACATAGCAACACTGAAGAGCAAGAAGGAATATGTCACTGTCAACAAGCTGAAGGCTCACACTGATTATACATTCTGTGTGGCCTCTATCCGCAACAACAGGCGTTACAACCATACTTGCCTCACCTTTGCAACCCTGAGCAAAGGCAGGGAGGACCCTATTTCCAGTACTTCCACCACTACACACTATATAATGACCACCCTGGGTTGCCTCTTTGGGATGGTCATTGTCCTGGGGGTGGTGTACTACTGCCTGCGGAAGCGGAGGATGCAGGAAGAGAAACAGAAGTCACTCAATGTCAAAAAGACCATTCTGGAAATGCGTTTTGGATCAGATATTGATACCAGTACCATGGTCCATCCTTCCCAGAAGCTGGGTGAGCCGCCTGTCATTCCTGTCTCACGGATGTCCTCCATCCCTTCCATGATTGGGGAGAAGTTGCCCCCATCAAATTCAATGGACACTGGGATGGAGACTCCTAAAGTCACCACTAAAGGTAACTACATTGAGGTGCGGACTGGTGGTGGGGATGGGCTGGAGAGAACCCAGCGGGATGAGGACCTGAAGGAGCTTGACAATGGGCAAGGCTCAGCTGCTGAGATCTCTACTATAGCCAAGGAAGTAGACAAGGTCAACCAGATCATCAACAACTGTATTGATGCCCTCAAGCTGGACACAGCATCTTTCCTGGGTGGTGGAACTGGTGTTGACTCAGATATGGCCTTTGAGTGCCAGTCCATCCCAGCCGGTTCCTCAAGTGGGCTAGAGCGGCCCAGCTTTCTTTCCCCACCCTACAAGGAAAGCTCCCACCATCCTTTGCAGCGCCAGCTCAGTGCTGATGCTGCTGTGGCCAGAAAGACCTGCACTGTCTCCTCTAGTGGCTCCATCAAGAGCGCCAAGGTCTTCAGCTTGGATGTGCCTGACCACCCACCACTCAGCAAGTCTGATTCCAAATACATTGAGAAGGGCAGCCCACTTAACAGCCCTTTGGATCGTCTTCCCTTGGTGTCTCCAAGCACCATCCACCACTTGGAGGTCAAGCCTTCTTACCATTGCAGTGAGCACCGTCACTCCTTCCCGGCCCTGTATTATGAGGAAAGTGCTGACACCTTAAGCCAGCGTGTGTCATTCCTCAAGCCACTGTCCCGGTCCAAGCGAGACTCCACGTACTCCCAGCTCTCCCCCAGACACTACTTCTCAGGCTACTCCTCCAGCCCTGAGTACTCCTCAGAGAGCACCCACAAGATCTGGGAGCGATTCCGGCCTTACAAGAAGCATCACAGGGAGGAGGTTTACATGGCAGCTGGGCATGCCCTGAGGAAGAAAGTTCAATTTGCCAAGGACGAGGATCTGCATGACATCCTAGATTACTGGAAAGGAGTCTCTGCTCAGCAGAAGCTGTGACTCTTCCTCACAAGGAAACAATACAAACCAAGACCCCCCTCCAACAACCAGAAAAAAAAGCCACTTGACTGTGAAAAATAAACCAACAACAAAATACTCCTGACAAATACAAAACTGATGGAACCTTTTCTTAAAGTTTACAACAACTCTTACACACACACACACACACATGCCGAATTGTCTCTACTGTGTTACGGGGACCATTGTTCTGCCCGCAGATGGTTGGGAGGAGCGTCCTGCTCTGACACTGTGGTAACAACATTGGAGTGTGGGTGGGTGGGAATGGCCTTGGAGTGGGTGGCAGTGGTGGCAGGAGAAGGGCAGGGATGGACACTCACTGGGCATGAAACTCAGCTGTGAACTATTCATCTTTCTGTTCCTGTTGAAGGCTGATTTTTCTTTTGGGTGGGAGGGAAGGACTTTGGTTTAGAAAGCTTCCTTGTCCACCTTGTGCACCTGCTCTGCCAAATCTTCCATCACTAACTTTTTCCCTCATTTTCTTTAGCAGTGGAGGCTTTTCTCTCTCTCCCATCCCCTTCCAAGACAGGTGGGAATTGCTGGAAGAAGCTCTCTCCCTTCTTTTTCCTTTGCCCTTCCCTATCCCTCTCTGTTAAGGATCCCTAGGCTTGAACTTTCTGTCTAGATACTTCACAAGCCTCCATCCTCCTCAGAGGAAGGAGAGGAGATGTGAAGGACCAAGGTGGGTAGGACCTGCTGTATAACAGGCTCTGTGCCCTTGCTGTTCTTCCTCCTTCCCTTCTCCTGCCGTGTTGCTGCTGATGAACACCAGCAATTCTGGAGTGACAGGCATTCTCCAGGCCTTCTCAGAGCCAGTTTTCTGCCAGTTGGTGGGGAGAAGCAGGTTGTAAATGTTCTCTTTGGCATGGCAAGCCAGGTCCTCAAGGAGTGGTGGAGGAAAAGGCAGGAAGGTCTGGTCTCTCAGAGGTGTATAGGGTTCCCATCTCTCCATGAGTGTTACAGGTCAGAGGTCCTCCCCACCACACAAGCCTATGCTCAGGCTGCCCTTGTGTAGTCAGTTTAATATTCTCTGTTCATGTCCCCCTTTCTATGAGAAAGGGACCTGGAGAAGACCTCAGCAGAACAAGTTCTTCATTAAGCTTCTGCAGCTCTTCCCAACTGACTTCCACTGTGGGCTGTGGGGTGGGTGTCCATGAGAAGAGCATCTTCCAACCTCCTCACTTCCAGATGGATGTGAAGAACAGGATTTCAGTTGCTCATCTCATTGGGTTGGCCTCACAAAGAGTCTTTCTCTTGTATAGGCCATGGATGTTCTGGCATGGATAGGGGACAGCATAGGGTAAAGACAGGAGCACAGGGAACAAATGGGATGTGAGAATGGGGTCTGGGAGTAGCCCAAGAAGGATGGCCTGGAAGAAGCTCCCTTTGTGTGTGCAGCCACGCTGTGTGTGCCGGGATAGAAGAGGACACCAGCCTCTGGATGGCAGTGTTCCTTTGACACTTAGAGGCCTTCATGAGAGTCAGAGCAACATATCACCTCCTAAATCCTCCACCTCCTCACAGGTGTGACAACCTTTTTTTAGGGATCCTTTCATGTCTTGACAAAATCCCAGTTGCACTTGCTAGGTCCCAACTTCTTCCTCTTGGGTAGAAGATCTGTCACAGAGTTGGGAATGAGCCTACTGCCTTCTCCACCTAGTCCCATTTTTGAGCAGCCCAACAAAGCACAATCTTGGCACCATCTCCCCCAAGGTTTTTCTGTCAGGCAGGAGTGCTACCTGCTGAACGTGTCTTTATGCAGCACAGTGAGTCTCCTCTCCATGATCTGCCCAACACTTGACCGTTTTTCACCTCTATCAGGATGAGGGTGAGGGCCCTCCCTAAGTAGTTATTCCCTCTTTGAGGTGCTCCTCAGAAGACCCAGTGTTTTTGGGGGCCCTGGGAGAAGGAGGAGGGTGTAGGAGCTTCTTTAGGAGGGATTTACATGCTGCATGCAGAGAACTTGCCTGTTATCTGCCAGGTGGTAGCAATGCCAGCTGTGAGAGCTGGCTTCTATGCCACAGATGACAATTTCACCTTCTGTAAGTGAGGGGGAGCAGTAGGCAGAATCTGGTGCATGAAAACCAGAGCAGGTATCCCCAAAGTGTAAACCCATGAAGATCTGTGGAGTTTCTTCCTTGTAGGGATGCTGATGGTAACAATCCTAAGCCAGGTCCTGACCCCATTGCCTCAGACTTTTCACTGTCAGTCTGCTTTCCCACAGTCAAAGCATTATTTTTCCCTGAGTCCAGAGGTGTTCATGGGACTGACTCCACACAGTAAGAGCCAATCCAACACAGAGGAAGGGGTATATGTGCACACGTGTGTGTGCGCTTGTGTGCAGGAGGATGAAGGGAAGTCACAAAGGGAAGTCACATCACTGCTGGCAGGCGTCCCTCCATGGTGGGACCATGCAGCAAACCAAGACAGGTAAATTATGTGAGAGATGTTTAGGTATAACAGAGACCTCCCCAGCTATGACATGGAGCAGGCTCAGTGGTCTTCCAGCACAGAAACCATCCAAGCAGAAAAGACTAATGACTGGGGCACAGAATTGGACAGGAAAAGGGGGATGACAGACAAGGGGGGATGGAGTCTTGTTCCTCTCCCCAACTCTTCCCTCCCTGTGCTTCTCTTCTGTGTGGTCTTGTAAACAGTTCTGCTCAGTCAGTACTTTAAGGGGGAGCATTAACCTGTAAAGGTTTCTGCTTTTCCCCCTCAACACCTCGACGAGGCAGAAAAGAAAGGTCAGGGATACAGCTATCATCAGGCCCTTCTTTTTTTCTCTGGTGGGGGTAAGGCTGGATAGGAGGGAAAAGCCATTTCTCTCCTAGCTGTAGCCCCCCACTCCAAACCACTGGATGAAGTTTGCACAAGATGGACTGTTCTGTGGGAGGAAGAGGGCAAGGAAGGGGAACAAAGTGTCTCACCTTCCTTCCTCCTCCCTTCTTCTTTGTCCTGCTCCCTCCCTCAGGACGAGGGCTCACAAAGTGATGCCAGCCCTGTTGGAGGAAAGCAGATTTAACGTTCTATTTGCATGACAATTTTACTGTATTTTTCTGAGCAAACACCTGTTGTGTATGTGCCAGTTTGTTGGAATTTAACCTTCTCCCTCAAAGTCTCTCCTGTCCTTGTCCCTATTTTCTCTGCTCCTTTCATTCATCCCTGATGTGATTTTTTGAGAGACTCCTACCAGTTTGAGAGGGAAAATACCCCAAAGAGAACCCAAACCAATCACCCCATAAACCTCATTCCTTCTTCTTTCCAGTGTCCCCCTTTCCCTTGCTCCAAATGTGGTCTCTCAGCTGCTTTTCACGGTCATGTGTGTAAAGGGGTATGAGTTATATACCAAAGGCCTGCTCTTTCTCATGGCCATAATTTCTCCTAGTTATTGAGGAACGGGAGTGAGGCCTGTCAAGACAGATCTTGTAAGAGAAATGGTCACTACCCTCCCTTTGTCCTGGTTGCTCTTTCCCCAAAAGCAAAGTTATTCTTGAGGGAACGTAGAGTGTTTTAGCTGAAGGGAAACCTCTGATACGGTGAAAACTTGATGTGGAGCTGGTTACAATCACCTAGAAGATCTCCCACCACCTTCCTCAGGAATAGCCTTGAGGAGAAGCCTGGGCTGGGATTCTGCACCCAGGAGTGTGAAGGTGAGACTCGAGGCATGCTGTTGCTGTGGGGCAGAGCTCCTTCCCATATCTGCTGGTGCTGTCCCAGTTTACGCTGCGGTACCATGTTCCCTTCTCCCCCTCCCCACACTTCCATGCTGAATAAATCCCTCTTGAGACAGGTGTGAAATATTCATGACTGACAAATGAAGAATTATGTCGACCCGAGGAGGCCTCTGTGTGTTTGCAATGCTAATCAGCCTGCCTTGCTGGAGGAGGCTCTGCCTGGCAGGCTTGAAGGAAGGAGGGGAAGATGCAGGAGGAAGGTGGAAAAGGAGCTGAGAGAGAGGAGGAACAGACACAGTAGGGGTGAATAAGGTATGGTGGGACCAAGGAGTGGTGAGGCAAGGAGGTGACAGGTAGAGGGAGATGGAGAAGGTGTAAAAGAGGGACAGGCTGGAAAAACCTGGGGAAGAGATGGCCACAGTGGAAAGAATGGGATGAAAAAGGGACAAAGGGAAAAGCAAAGAAAAGGATTGAGTGCAGGGGTGAAGGCTCTCTGAGAGGAGGTGGGGAGTAAGTCAGCAGTGCCTGGAGAAAAAAATCTGGACAGACTTCATGATGAGCTGTGACCCCTCTCTGTAGGGCAGAGCTCAGTGCTACAGGGTGGGCAGCTGCCATATGGGCAGGAGCTGGACCCAGGGCCCCAAAAGCACATTTGCCATGCTTGTTGCTGACTGGAAAGCTCAGCTGTGTCAGGAAGGACACACAGCCTCCAGGAGAACATCTCTTCCACTGTCACCACCTCCTTCTGCACAAGCTGCAGTCAAGAAGAGCCTCATGGAGCTGTGTCCTCTTGCTGGAGCCAGCCTGCTGCTTGTCCTACCATCTGAGCAGGAGGGAGCTTCCTCAGGGTGGCTTGGTGTGGGACGGATGCTTTGTGCCACCCCCCACCAGGCTTTGGGGGTTTCTTGTGGGGCTGGCAGAGCCTGCCCCACTTCAGCCACGCCCTGCCCACCCTGTCTGAGCAGGTGTTTTTGGGTCCTTCCCTAAAGAAGGGGCAGAGAGGAGCATCTGTTGCTTCCCCCCTACACATGCACGCATTCCCAACCCTGTCCCTCAGCCGCTTTGGCCTTGTACTGTGAGGAGTGTTCTCGGTCTGCCTCCCCTTGACTGTCCCCCGCCCCCCGTGCCCTGAGGAGGTGTCTCTGTACCTCTCCCTGGCCATCCTACAAGGGCAGCTCTCTGCAGGGCTGCCCCAACCCACCCTGCCCCTGAGTGGAGAGAGGGCATCCTCTGCCTGGCTTCTCCTTCTCCCTCTTTTCCCACTCCTTCCCCTCCCTGCCCCACCATGGGGTAAATTCCTTCCTCCCCCCTTTTACAACCCCCCTCCGTATGCCCCATCCTCCCACGTTCGGCTTGGCCTTTGCCTGACCCATAACTACCACCGCCACTGTGAGGCCTTGCTCTTGGGTGGCCTGTCCCCACCGCCTGCTCTCTGCCTTCCCTGGGGGGAAGAGGAAGAGTCTGTCTGGGTCAGGCCAGACCCTCCAGGGCTGGTACGGCTGGTCCATCCACAAGCACAGCGTCTGGGGTGAGGGGGTGGGAAGGAGCGGGCAGCTGGCAGGCACAGAGAAGGTGGTGTCAGCCCTTGAATGTAAGGAAGGGCCTGGGAGGTAGCTGCTGGGACTGGCTCCTTGTGGCCTCTTTGGTGTTCCTCCTTCCGTAACAACCCTGTGATCCCCCTGGTTGTGTATGGACAAATTTAAGTTGGAGTTACATTCTTTATTTCTTTTTAATTTCCTTTCTTTTCTTCTTTTAGATTTTTATTTCTTTCTTGTTCTTTTCTTTCTTTTTTTTCTCTCTCTCCTTCTTTACCTGTTTTAAAACTGAATGGCACGAAATCGTTTTCCTCAACTCGGAGATTCCTGTATGGAGAAAATCAATTTCTATATTTGCAATAAATTTCTTATTTAAAAAAAAAAACAAAAACAAAAAACCTAAAAAAAATCAACAAGCAAAAACTATGAAAAGCTGCTTCTGAGTCCATTTGTTCCATCCTTGTCTGGTAGAGGAAGTGGGATGGGATGGGATGGGATGGGATGGGATGGGACGGGATGGAAGGAAACAGGTTGGTTGAAACTGAGAGAGTTGTGTCAGGGCATGGGAAGATTCTCCCAGGCACCCAGCGGTCACCTGCTTCCCCCAAACACACTGTTTCTCTGCCCTTGGCTATTGCCTGTTTTGGACTCATCCTCATTTTTAACCAGTCATCAGCTCTGTCATGATACCAGCCCTTTCCTGCACTACTCAGCACCCAGGTTCTGTGCCACCCAAGGCAGGCAGACAGCACTGCCTATTATCTACACAACAAATCCTCTGAGCTCCAGAGCTCTCTGGAGGAAGGCAATCCAAGGCAGGCAATCCAGCTGTGGGTAATGACTGAGCAATCTGTAGCCTAATCCACCAGCAGATATCCTGATCTCAGCTCTTCCTAAGCATCAATATGTCACGTCCAGAATACAGCCAGCAAATCCATGCCTATTGGTGGATTTATACACATAATTAGGCCAATTTGTGTATGGTGACATAGCAGCCATTCCCATGAATGTCTTGTCTCTTCTCTGCCTCCTGTTTCTTAATGTTTCTAGTTTTTCCTGAGAATGGTATGGCTCCTTGACTCAGAAAGTTTCTTTTTTTTTGCTCTTGCACATGCAGCTCTGATTAGATAGATCTAACCATGGCTTCTGGGCTTCCTTATTGAGTGTGCTGAGCTCACAGTCGCTGCTCCTTGTGTAGCAAAGGACAGGAATAAATGGTTCTAGGGAGCTCCTGGGTATATATGTTGCAGTAGCTGATGACTTATTAATGCTTGAATTTATTTGAGAGCAGACCTAGGAGCAGATGCTACTACAGGCAGATGCTTCACAGTCTGACATGTTCTCCATTGGACTTGGGAAGAATGACTGATTGTGGGAAGGAATGGTGCTGGGCTGTGTATCTCTGGAGGATGGACAATGGTGCATGACAAAGAGGAGCTCTTCTGGGGTTAATCAGAGCTTCATCTGCTTGGTGAAAGGCTGGATGTTTCAGTCAAAGTGATGCTCCTGGCATCTGCATCTCTGCAGTGCAGGGATACAGGCCTTCTGAGACAGGGAATCTCAGACCTTGGGAGGAATTAATGCATAAATTTTAAAGAGGCGCAATCTAATCAGTAAAGAGCCCTCATGCTGTTTATTTTGTTGCTAAATTTGATTTTGTCTCCACAGTCCTTGCATTTCATCTGGTTGCTCTGCCACAGGGATGAGAAAGGACAAGATGTATTTGCAAATACTGTCTAGGGGGGAGCAGGAAGCTTTGGGAAGGGAAGACTGTCAGGGCTGAAGTCATCATAGATGTCCTGAAGCCAGGTTAGGACTGTTGGGCTGAGGGGACATGGAGGCACTGTAGTCAGCCCTCTGGGTCAAAATGATTTGTGGTGAAAGAGTTAAGCAGTGCTTGTATTTAAACAGCCTTTGGCTGATTCCAGTCAGAGACCTTAGGAGTCCTCTGCTCTGCACACTGTTGGGTGAGCTGTGTGGTCCAGGGAAGTGATGAGGTGTGAGCTGTGTCTGTGTGTCTACATTATTCTCTCAAGTGCCTCTGGATGTAACTGTGTCCAACAGACTGCAGTTACTGCAGCAAACCACACTGACCTCTGCCTCCAGAACCTGCTTGGTGGACCATGATGTCTGCATCATGGAGTGAGAGAAGGGGCCAGAGCTGAGCTGTGGACAGTGAAGTGGCTGAAGTGGACAGTGTGAGGGTGGCCAGAGTGAGTTGGCCTGCTAAGCAAACCCACCCTGGAGAAGAGCAGGGGTTCTTTGCACAGCCTCATGTTTGGCTGGCTGCAGACTCGATAAGACCATTTTGTGTTTTCTTGTGGTTGGTTCGTGCTGACATAGTTCTTTTCCACTCTTATGAAGTTCAGTGACTTACCCAAGCCCTAATTTGCTGCAGCACAGAAAGACCTGCCTTAGCCACAGAGCTTTTTCTAGAAGTCTGTGGTAGTTTGAAAGCAAATCAGTGAGAGACTCAAAGTCAGAACTACAATTTAATAGAAAAATTAAAATAAATGCAATAGTACAAAAACATTGACAGAGTCAGAATACAACCTGACACCCTGTCGGTCAGGGTGTTGGTAGCAGTCCAATTAGATGGTGGCTGCAGTCCTCTGGGAGTGATAGATGTGGTTCTGTTGAAGCAGTGATCCTGTGGAAAGGTGTCGTTTTCCTCTGAAGGTCCAGTGGTGGTATAGAAGGGTCTGGTCTTCCTTTGGGGGTCCAGTGGAAAAGCTGACTTGTGGTGTTTCAAATCCTAGATTATATCCAGATAGGGATGCTTGGTTCCTCCCCCTGGGCGGGGCATCTCACAATGGGATGATGTAGTTTTATCAGTGGGACTCAATGGCCCATTAACTGGAGTCATCAGGGACAAGCAAAGCAAAGTGCCCCACCTTACTCCAACAGCTGGCCCATTCGAAGACATGCCCTGGGGCCATCAGGGATGAGCCAGGAACATTGCCCCACCTGGCCCCAACATCCCATGAAGATGGTGATAGAATACATACCATTGTAACCTAAGACAAAGTCACACGGGACAATTGTCATCTCTTTGCCTATGTGTGCCTGTGCCTCTGTGTTATAGTACCGACAGGCAAGTAGGCAACATTGCCCTCTTCTGGACTGACTGTAAGCACTGGAAGAGAATCTCTGGTGGAATGGCAGATGAATCATCATTCCATTGCAAAGATAACAACCTTTCTGGGTCTTGATTTCCCATCCAAATCTCGGTGCCTTTTACAATAGCCAGCTCGGATTAGAGGATACTTCTCTGCAGCGCTAAGTGCCTGGGCATCCTGAGCAATCACAACTCCTCAGGGTCAGGCCAAGCCTAAAAGAGCAGAGTGAGGAATCTCTTCTCTCCAGATAATGTTGACTCCAGTGGAACCAGTAACCAACAGTTCTGAAGGGCAATGAACAAATGGTTGAGCATGTAAGGGCCATGCTGCTGACCTTTGTCCTGAGGGCTGTCTCTCAAGGGGATGAGGGCAGTGCAGGCTAGGGAATGGTCAGGCTAACATCTTTCCCCACGTCTTGGATGCACTTTCAATTAAAACAAAAAGGTGTGTATTGTGCAGAGCTGGAGGACAGACTGAGAGCTACCCAGAGCCCAAGGGGATTTGGGATTTTAAGTGCACAGGCCATGCTCACCCGTAGCAGGGGAGCAGAGGATGTCACTGAACAACCTCTACATCTCCCTTCTGACCCTTGAAGGAAACACAAACTGAGAGAAAGAAAACCCAAACAGCCTGAAAGTGAAATATTTAGGAGTGAAAGGATAAGAGAGATGAAACAGGGACTCGAATGCTTTTATACAGGTTCACATACATTGTTAAAAAATGGGTAGGTCACTATCACTGGTCGTCCCTTACAGGGACAAACTCGAGGTTCTGCCACAGGTTTGGTGGGACTATGGCAGGGTGCAGAACTGCTCCATTCCTTGGCTTCCCAATTATTCAACAGGGATCTGTGTCTTCCCTTCCCTTGTCAGGCTCCTTGAGACAGGGTCTGTCTCTCACAACATGGTTATGTGATACCTCTCACAGCAGGATTGCCAGGCTCCTCAGGGACTGGCAGTTAACATGCATTCCCAAAGGAGAAAGGAATGGTATCTAAAATGAGTCTGAGGAGCTGTATTGGTGACTCCTGCTAAGCAAGGCAGAAGTAAGCAGGTGCCCAACCAATGCTACTGTGGAAAATGAATCAAAAGCCTCATCACTTTTAAAATAAGAAACACTTCCAAAAAGGAAAGTATTCTGCTCCATCCCTCTATATACATTGCCAGAAAGGGCATCATTAAGAATTCATTGCAACTTCTGTACCCAATTTTCCAGCCCAGTGCCTTGTCCCACTTGTCTTGCTCCAGCTTCAAAGACAGTGAAGGCTCTGCCATGAGTATTGAGGGACAAATGGGACCTGAATAATAAGATGAAACCTGAAGAATGGGTGGAGGGATCTGGGGACCTCTGGGGAGAAGTGGGAGAAGGAGGGAAAAGCATAGCCAGGCATGGAGCATGAGGAAGAGTCAGACTTGCCCACAGACTTGCACACAAATAGGCGCAAACCTGTCCCAGCTGCCTGCTGGTGCTAGATCACAACATGGGCCTGGGGATTTCTTTCTACTCTGTTCTTTCCCTTCCTGAACATCTGGAGTTGATGACTGGGGATTCCTAATATCCAAAAATGGCATTTGGACCGAGGTCCTGAGCTGCAAGAGAGTGATGCAGCTGACAAAAGTGGCCAAGCCAAGCCAAACTGTGTCATAGAGTGGATTTATCAGGACAAGGAGGTGCAGGTTAAATCTATAAAGGCTGGAGTGGCTGTACCTGTTGTATATGAGTGCCTTCAGATAAAGAAAGTGGCTGCTTAATGTTATGATACCTGCTTGTCTGGGGGAAAAGGGGTTTCATTTTGGGCTTTGCTGAAATTGGGCATTGGGCCAGGAGACACATGAGATCCCAGCTTCTCATCCCTTTATGATGAGGTGGGGAGAGAGCTGCTGCCTCTGTTTCTCTGCTGTACATTTTCTGTCTTTTGTCACTGCTATCCACCAGATTTCCTACCTGTGACACCTGTTTCTCTTTATCTCTGCTTCTCAAGTGGCAGCAAGGGAGATAATTGGTATTTTTGACACTGTCTGTTGAACCCTCTGTGGCAGGAACTGCCAGATGAAGCTGTGAATTATATAATAAGGGTTAATTAGGGGCTTTTCAGGGCTATATTACCATACTCCATGAGCATGGTGCCCTCCTTTTTGGGCCATTGTAGGAAATGGTGCCTATGGAGGAGAGGAGAAAGGAGGTGTCAGTGGCACTGATGGTGGTTGTGGTGGCCAGGAAAAGGATATTTTGGCTCCTTAGTGGCACTAGGGGTGCTGGGGTGGAGCACACAACTCAGGAGAGTGAGAAGCAAGGTTGGACACAGACTGGTGGGGTGGAGGTGAAGGGTTTTTAAACTCCTGTAGAGCTGTGGTCTGATGTTGGAGGGGTAGCTGGGTGCTAGCTCCCTCACTGGTCCTCATTCCTCCCTCCACTGCTACAGGGAGCTGAGCTAGAAGGTAGAACTTGCCAGGGCAATGTCCAGAGAAACCAAGGCTTGAGTAACCTCTGAAAAGCCCTCAGCCACCCACAACTTCCAGGTGACAACTCTGCTCCTGGATGAGTAGCCTGCTTCTCTAAGAAGGCATCATGGGCCCAATCCTGCCTCTCTAAGAAGGTTGTCCTGCCTGTGACTGAGTGTGCAGCTGGGAGAGAGCACTAGTCCAGTGGTGGAGTGTGAGAGGGAGAGAGGGGATCCTCCAGGTTTTGCTGTTCCTATCATCTCAGAGCTACTCTGTCTACACCTGCCTTCACTCTGCATGTGCTGGGTTGTTTGACTTTGGGGTTGATGAGGAGACACTGCTCCCTTACCCCCACCTAGATCCTGTACAGAGAACAGGGCACTGATTTCTCCAGCCCTGTTATGCAGGGTGTGTGCCTGAAGGTGAAACTGCCTGAGACACATTAGCCAGCCCAGAAAGAAGATTTAGATGACAGATCTCCTTCCAGCTTTCAATTGTTGCTATGCAGGGATGCTTTGAAGTGGTAGGATTTGCCAGCACAGCCTCTCTACTCCCCCATGCCCTCTCAGAGGAATAAGAAACTTGTTGCTTGAAGGCCTTGGAGCGATCACTTCAGCATATTATGGAGTCTTTCCACTGAAAAGTATAAGCTGCAAGGTCATTACATCTCTGAATTCACACAGTTACAGCATAACACAGCATCCTGGGTCTGAAGAAACTGAAGAACTCCCTTCTGGCTGTGGGGGAGGGATGGACTTGCCTGGGTCTCTTGGAAAGTGGCATCCCTTGTCCCCCAGATAGAGTTCATGAAACACCTTTGGGAAATGGAAGAGATTTGTCTCCTTCAGTTTCTCTTCACCTCACTAAGTCGCAAGTCTGGTCAGTGTGGTGGATGGAGGGAAGCAGCACACAATGGCAGCCAAACCTCTGGGCTTCTTCTGCCTGGCTACCTGTGAAGACCCATCAGTCACCCAAAACACGGTCAGAACAGGACACAGGTTCTCCTCTCACCTCTACTTTACCTTCTAGGCCATCAGCTCCATCCTCCTTTCCTGCAGATTGTGCTTTCCTCACAATTTTTAACCATTCCCTTCACGCTCTCCTTTTTCCGTTTTCTCTGTTCTCCACCTTCCTTCACTAACCCTCACCTCTCTGTTCCCTAGGGAATAATGATTTATTCTATCTCTCCTCCCCTTCACTTTCTTGATATTTTCTCTCACCATCTTCCATCTGTTATCCTTTTCCCATTTCTCCATTTCTTTCCTTCCATTCAATCCCTTGTGTCTCCTCCCATGCCCACATATTTTCCCCTCTAATATAATGTCTAATATAATTCCTCACATCTTGAGTCATCCAAACCTGCAAGGAAGTGGTTTCCCACAGGGAAACACAATGTGAGAAATATCTTTGTTCACCAAAAATTAAGTATTGACCATATGGTGTGGGGAAAAAAAAGCCAACAAAAGGAAAAAAAAAAAAAAAGAAAAAAAAAAGCCAGCTCATTGCTCAGAAAGGGATGAAGAAAGGCAAAACTTGTCTGAGCAATATTCACTACTGGGTTTAGAGCATTTCTGCATCAGTGTGCACTGAAAGTGCTGCTAAGGTTCTCAGGCAGACAGGCACTGCAGTGGGGCCAACCTGCACAGCACTGGGACAGACAAAAGGTGGAGTCTGGGGGGAAGCTGAGATACAATCAGTGTGTGAAACAAACTTAGTGTGTGAGTCAGCTGGATATTCTCTGCTGCAGACATTTCTGAGATAATGGCTCTGCCCAAATTACTCCAGTTGTGACTTTCCCAGAAATGGCTGTGATGTGGGGTAGGGAGGGCAGGGGTCCTCTTCTAACACAGTGCCACACCATCAGACAGGAACCTGGTGAGCACTCAAAGCATCCCTGGAAAGTACTTCGAGGAGGGATCAAGCACCTTGCCCTACGGACACATTTCCCTGCCAGATCCCCAGATCTCTCCTGGCTCCTTATTCAGTGTTTTCAGCTGTAACCAGCTTCTTCCACACCCAGAGATGATCTACTGCAGTGCCTGAGCATCACCCACGGGCTGGAATTTCTTAACAAAGACCACAGTATAGAGGAAATCAGATTTGGGAAGGGGAATCGCCTCAGAAATGACTGAAGGAGAGAAAGCAACATACTGTTCTTGCAGGCAGGGGACAGACTCAGCACCACACATGATTCAGAGAGCAGCTTTGGTGGGCAGAGAAAGAAAATCCCAATGAATCCCACAGACCCTTCTGTTTCAGTGATCTATTAAACAAACCATATCTCTGTGTGCAGCAAGTACAGGCTTAATCCCATGTGATCCTGATATTTTTAGCATCTTGCTCATGGATAGGGTAACTGGGACTTTTTGCTTCACTTACAGGAGCCCTGAAGTCAGACTCCAAAGATTCCTAGTAAATAGGTAGATCTTAGGTGAAAATCCAGGTCTGCAAGTGCTGCAGTGAGAGACACAAGATATTTGATTATAGGAAAAATGTCTTGGGATCTAGCTGAACCAGATGTTCTACAGCTGGATCATAGGCTAATTCACTGTGTGACCCTGTTGGGATCCATGAAGATAGGGAGAGCTTGGAGAGGCAGGCATCTGCTTCATCAGTGCTTGAGACAGCTCGACATGCAGGGATGGTGGGGCAGTGTTGGATCTTCATGCTCAGTGAGGCTGCATACAGAGATTGGGAAAGGGACTGTGGCAGAGTGGTAGCAGTGGAATGTTCCTTCTAACAGAGATCTTAGGAATGTGTGATATTGCTCTGCAGGGCAGCAGATCTTTCCCCTTTCCCAGTTTATCACAGCCCAAGCTGGGTGTTGTGGTGTGGGGCAGAGTCTCCAAGCAGTGCAGAGGCTGTGACTGTGCTGCCAGTGTGGGATGATCTGTATCATGACCAGGCTCTGTGCTTGCAGCTGGGCTCCTCTGCTGTGTGATGTGGAGCATGTGCTTCCCACCTGCTGTTATAAATGAAGGGATTTGGTGGGCAGGAAAGGATTCCCCTTATGGGCCAGTTCCTTCTACTGTCACCACCTGGAACCATCTGGGCAGAAGAGATTCCTTGGATCTGCACCAGGGTTCCTTGGACAGCACACAGCCAGAAGGCTCTTGCCAGAAACATTCCTTGCAGACAGCCATGGCATCAGGGTTTCTCATCCTCCAGATGGGGCAGCCCTCATAGCTTACTCCTCCATTGTTGGGACCTCAGGCAGGAAAAAGGCCCACTGGAGGAAGGCACATGTTTTCTGGTCTCTGTTTGATCATCTCCAGGTGACCACCAGGCAGAAGCAGGAAATTTATCTGCCCAGGGATCATGACCTTTCTTCCAAATGAAGGAAATATTTTGTCGAAAAGCAGCAGAAAATCTGCCATATCATCATGAATCAAAGCTGTCTGCATCTTCTCCACTGGGGATTCTAAAATTACAAATGGTCTGAAGAAGGCAAGCAGGGCAGAAGTACTGGCTATTCCTTCCCAAGTGAGAACATTGAGTATCCTTGAAATGATTAAGCATCTGGTTTAAGAGAAAATTCAAGAAAAATATCATAGTAAAGAAATAGCTGATGAAATTCCTTGCCAAAATGTTTAAACCAAATTTCTGAAAGTCTTTAAACTGCTGTTGGCCAGTATTAAGGAGAGACAGAACACTGGGACAGATGGACCTTCATGACAATCCAGTACATCCGTTCTTCTGCATTATTGCACACCTTATCCAACCTCTGTCAGCTTTGTGCCAAGGTCTGCCCAGCAAGGCTGCTGCAATGGTCTGAAATGCCAGATAATTGTTAGCCTGATACTAAGATCATCTGACAGACCTGATGGGAAAAGAGCTGCATCTGAAACTTCCCAGCATTGCAGAAGTGAGACTCAGAACAGAGTTTCTGCAGCTGCTGTTTCCTGTTCTCCCAGCACACAGTGAACACTTGCATAAAATTCAGGTCTTATAACTATTTGGCATGGACTGAAAGGGCAAGTGGGATGCATAGGTAGAAAAAAAGTTTAAATGTACTCAGCAGCAATCTGACAAATGAAAAGGAGAAGGAACTACATTGAGCTTGGGTTTCTCATCTAATGAAAACATAAAAGGCAGGATACCCCTGGAGACATGCTTACCTTGGGGAGCAGAGTGCCCACATAGGCAGGTGTTGTGACCAAGACCAGGCACATCAGATGACATGAGAGAGGGAGAGCCATGGCACCAGGAAGCAGCAAAATCTGCCTCATGACAAGAATGCTGATGTCAGCAATTGCTGACACAGGAGTGCGTATGGGAAGTGATAGGATAGAAAAAAAACAGGATTTTATTGGTGAAAATAGACAGGAAAAAGTTGAAACACATGGCTTCATGACCTAAAGCCCCTTCTGAACCAGGACAGGTCTTGAGACAGGGAAGTCCCTGTGGGATTGATCCTGGGAGGTGTAGGACTATACTGGATGTGCTGATGACCTTGTTTGCAGTTGGCTCCACGTCCTCTCTCGAGCAGATGGTAGGTACATTCTGCACCACTCGCCCGTGGGACACAGTGCTGAGTGTCTCTGAGTTAACCTCCAGGTGAGTTCCCCATGACTGCCCAGAACCTTAAAAATCACAAAAATGCAGAAGTATGGAAGGCAAAAGGAAGACTTGGCAAATGCTGACTGACTGCTAAATGGGGCAGGTGCCCTGGTAAGACAGGGCATGGAAAACACTGAGGTTTTGAGTGGCTTCTCCAGCTCAGTCTTTAGTAACAATACTGGCCTTCAGAAATGCCAGGCCCCAGAGACTGGGGGAAAATAGGGAGCAACTTAACCTGTGTGGAAGAGGTTCAGAAAATACTTAAGCAAACTGGAAATGTGTAAGTCCATGGGCCCTGATGGGATGCATCCAGCAGTGCTAAGGGAGATGGCTGGTGTCATTTCAAGGTCAATCCAAATAATCTTTGAACACTCATGGTGAGTAGGAGAAGTGCCTGAGGACTGGAGGAATGTAAATGTCACTATGGAAGTCTCAGTTTATAGGAAGTCATGGAAAGGACCAACTGGAAAGGACAGAACTGAAAATCCTCTGTGTTCTAATGGCATGTTAGAACAGAGGGGTGATACTGCTGTGAGGAATCCATGAATTTCTGATTCCTGCCAAGTTGGAACAATGTTGGTGAGGCAAGGTTTATCAAGGGAGATAAATGACTTTTTTTTGGACAAGCCAAATTAAATGTAAAAATGGACAAGCTAATTTTTGGACTTGCTGCATTTACCTCCTCCTGTGGGCCCGACACCCTGTCCATTTATTTCTGCTTATATCCTGGCTGATCCTTCACACAAACCTTACCACTCCTACTGTCTTCAGACATCACACTTAGAGCAGCCCTGAGCTTAAAATACGAATTCCTATTTTCACAAAGACATAGCTGTAAAAGCAACATTCCCTACACTCATTGGTGAGCTGGGGAGAAAAGGAAGCCAAAGATTAAGGATTTGTTTGATGATCTCCTTGCATACAAGTACCCACTGTGATAATCCACACCTGCAATAAGGAAGAAGAGGATCAGCAGTTCTTCCAGGTAGTTGAACTGCAGTTCAACAGTTAATCTTTCAGAGCTGATCTTTGCTGCAGTATAGCTTCTTCTCACATTAAGCTCACATGGTGTTCAGGTTGAGTCATGAACCTGCCACACACTGGAAACATCACTTTCTGACAGGTAATAGAGCCAAACAGAGCAGGGTCTAAAGCAAAACGCTCATGGATTTGCCAATGAAGGCACATCTTGGTGAATCCCAGGAACTGGGGCATGTTCTTATGTTTCTCATAAGCCATAAGGGTTTGAGCTCCTCCTTGAGGGGAGGGAACTGAGTCCTGAGCAAAGCAAATAGTAAAACAAACCAAATGGTAATATAGCAAAACAAATGGTACAGACTAGCAGGGAATGAGATACTGCAAACAGAGGGAATAAGACAGAGCCTTGTTCCCTGAAACTCCTACCAATGCCAAAAAGAGACAGAAGAAAAAGAGATGTCTGCCAGCACAAGTGTGAGGGAGAGAGTGTGTGTGAAACAGACACTGAGGGAGAGGAATCCTATACAGTGCTTGAGAGACATGGGTCCTGTAGCCTTTGTATTTGTGTTAGAGCTTGTGAGTGTGTGAGACAACCTGTGTGAGAGAGCCCAAGACAGCTCCTGTGTGTGAGTTGAGGTGTGAGAGCCAGACAAAACGAGGGGTGAGCCAAAGTGGAGCCTTTCCAAACTCCTCCCTGCCTCGGAAGCCACTTAAGGGGCTTGGAGCTGTGGTGGGTTGACACATTTCAAGTGAGGATGGGGAGCTGTAAGAGCTATGCATGGACCCTTCTGGCTCAAGTCAGTGATGCCACAACATCACTGTGGGAGTCATCACAACCTCCTGTCTTCCCTGTTGTGGTGCTTACCCTCCATCCCCATCAAACCTGAAATACCACCTGAAATACTGGTCTGCAGGGGTGAGGATGGAAGTGAAGGAGACTGGTTGAATAAACCTTTTCCCTTCCATGCACACTGGAAAGCCAAGAAGGACTAGTAAAAATGCCTGGGCAGATGGTAGCTGCTGTCCTGCTCCCACAGCCTGTCCTGCTGCCTTTGTGTTTGTGCTGTTTGAAAGCAGAGTAGGAGGCAGACAGCTTTCCCCTTGCTTGTAGGAGGCAAATGGCCAGCACAGCATATCCAGGTCCTGCAGCTGGCCAGATCCAGTCCTGTCTGTCCTGGGTTGACTGTATGATGCTTGTATCCCCAATCGTCTGTCCTGCTTATGCCAGGTATTAAGTTCTGTAGCTTTAAGTTAGGCCCAGAGAGAGACAGAGAGAGCGAAGAGAGTGAAGGGGGGGAGAGAAAACGCGCACAGTTTGTCTACAGGAGTTACACCTTACTCCCCCGGAAATTCCTGCAGAGACTGCGCTCGAAGCGGAGACAGAAAAAATAGAGATAAGCTCTCTGTGTGCTCTTGGAGTTCGCAGCGGAGTGCTCTCGGAGATCTCTCGGCTTTTGCAGAGAGAGAGAGAGACTTTATTTCTTTTACTGGTTTCTTTCTTCTGGGACTGGTCAGCATCTCTGTGGTCCAAGACATCAGGACAATCCCCCGGGGGCCCCCCGACTCTGCAGCTGGGCCTGGCCATCGGCCCCAGCCTCTGGAGGGACTGAGGCTGACACAGCCACACCCACAGAAGGACTCTCTGGATCCACCATATCTTCGGAGAAAGGAGAGGTTTCATTGTTTTATATCATTCAATTTTTTTTCCATACTTGTGAATATTCTGCTTGTTAAATAAATAGTTTTTTCCACTTTTTCTCTAAGGAAATCTTTTCCCGAACCGGTTTGGGGGAGGGGTGGCTGAAATTGGCTTGTCTAGAGGAGACTCCCTCGGAGGTTTCCTCCTAACATTTGCCCTAAACTAGGACACTGTCTCACCACAAACTCCCAGTCTTGGAAAGATGAGAACATAGTGTTCCTTCCCAGCACCTGCTTGGCTTGAACACATGAGCTGTCCTGCTCTGATGCCTCTGCTTGCCATCCAGTGCTCAAAGACCCCTTAGTTTTGGTCAGGGCTCTGGCCTTTTCAAGCCCTGCAAGAGTGAGGGAAACATAAGTGTGATGGCAAAACAAGGGTTTCTGCAGTGCTCATGCAGTGCAAAATGCAGCTCTGCTCTCTGTCAGCTGGAGGGACAGCAGTGTGAGCCAGGTGCTGGGAACAACCTTGCATGTTTGAGTGGCTGTCCTCAAAGAGAAGAAAAGCTAGAAGAAAGGCATCCCAGCAAAACTCTGGAGATGGGAAATGGCACCATTGTTGCAGGTCCTCAGGAATCTAGAGGGCGAGATTCTGGTTTCCAGAGCCAGTTTTAGTACCCTGGGTTATGCAAGACATTATCTGAGTGCTGGTGAATACTAAACAAGACCTGTGGGAGATATTCTGGAGGAGAAGCTGAAGACAGGTAGGTGACCTTGCACTGTACACCAGTCTTCAGACCTCTGATTCACTCCTTGACTGACATAATTTGTGCTAACCCTTAAAACCCAGAATGGCATCAGCACTGCAGATTTTCAGAGGTACCATGAGAAATCATCTGGCAGAGTTCTTCAAAGCCCGGGTGATGTCATCACTGCAAAGTCCTGATGCAGGGCTGTTGAGCCTGCTCTGCTGGTGAGAGAGCAGGTCTTCCCAGCACCTTTCAGCTGGCTGCAAATTCCCACATACCTTAGCACTGCACAGCAATAGCACAAAGTGTCTTTCATTGCTACTTGGGAATATGTTTTGTGAGCTTTGGCTGAGACTGTGATGACATATTCAGAGACCCTGGCCTGCATCAGAGTGTCTTGGTTTGAAAGACAGGTGTCTGCTAAGGAAGGCAGGAGCCTCCTTTGGAATGGAAAAAACAGTAACCCCTCTCCCTATGAGTTATTACAAATTTGAAATCAAGAGGCTCTCAGGCAAAGATAGGGGAATAGGAATAACAGTTCTTTACTAGTATCTAAAACAAAGCTAACAAATAACAGCAACTATGGCATTAACCAACAAACAGAACCTGAAACCCAGTGGCAGCCTGCTTGGCCTCAGGCACCTTTCCCTTTTTGTGCAGTTCCAGTCACAGCCTGCAGGGGGCGTTCCGGGTGCAGTGGTTCCCCGGCGGCTGGCGGGGGGGGGGCGCTCCAGCGCTAGCCCAGGTAACGCGTGTTAATGGCGGCTGCCCGGGGCCGGGAGGGATGGAGGAGAGGCTTTGTTTCACAAACCCTCGGGGGGCGGCTGGTGTCGGTGCCGCAGCAGGATCCCGGACACAGCGAGCTGGGACAGCAGGAGGTCCTGGCGTGCAGGGGGAGCACAGTTACAGTGTAGCAAAAACTCGGAGCGGTGCCGGAGGAGTGGGAGAGAGACGGGCCGGTGGCAGCTCGGCTCCCGGTGGGGTAGGGGGAAAACTCACAGCAGAAAGACCGGCAGCTCCGTGCTGGTTTCTCAGTGGCCATGGGTTCAGCAGACAGCAGCTCCAACCGTCCGGCTCCGAGGGTCCCGAGCAAGAGAGCCAGCCCTACCCCCGCCCTCGCTTTTTCCAGTCCCGACATCTCGCGTTGTCCCTGCTTCCTAAGAGAAATTTCTCCCCCTCCCCCTGCTCCCGCCCTGTCAAGGATAAAGGCCCTGGCCAGGCGCTTTTGTTCTCTTAAGTACCAAGTCCTTAGTTCCCTAGCAACCCATGGGAGAAAAATTCCTGAAGGAAAAAAAAACAACCCCAAAAAAAAAAAAAAAATCCAAAACCCTGACACAGAGGCATCTCTTCTGCTGCCCAGGTGCAGGTCTTTTGAACATGCCAAGCATCTGTCCCAGGCTCATGAGCTCTTGCAGGCTATTTACAGCCTGTGGGCTTTAGGGCTCCCACCCTTGACTTAGACAAAAGAATGAGGTCATGTGTGGCAGCCCTGAGGGTGACTGAGAAGACAGACCATCGGTATCAGCTTTGTAAGGAAATGGAAACATCGTGCTTTCCTTCTGCATCGAGAGACTGTGAGTAGCAGCTTTTAACAAAAGGCAATGATATTGCCCATGCGAGCCTCTAAAGAGACTGAATGATGTCACCAACCTGTGTAGCACTAAATTGCAAGTCAGTTCCAGGCTCTGAAGACTGCTGAACCACTTGAGCGCGGTGTAATGCCCAGCTGACCACTCCTAATAAGCAGGATGTCCCTGCAGGCACTGATAAACACTTGTGATTACTGAATCAGAGCTGGCTGGGGAATTTGAGCACAGGCTTCTCATTGTACTGCAGGGCAAGTGTCTGAACGCACTTACCAGCAGGAGTGCCTCGGGAGGGAGTTACAGCCCTAGATAAATGCCTGTTTAAAGCCTTCTAGAAATCACTGGTCTATGTTAGAGCCATGTGGCTGTAGCTCAGACCCAGAGAACCATGTCTTCATCCAAACATTCGTGTTGCTGTTGTCTGTGGAGTGAAGGAGTCTTTCTTCATCACTGCTTCCATGAGAATGGACAAATATCTTTAACCTCTCAAGCTGGGCTGTGGGTGAATTCAGCTGGGTTGAGAACCATGTGGATGTGTCTGGAGTGAAAGCTATGCCCAAATCCTATGCACAAAAAGCAGGCTGTCTGTATTCCATTCTGCACAGTGTGCACAGGGAGGTGAGATGCTATTCCCACTCCTGCCAGGCTCCCCTTGGGCAGCCCAGCACTGCCTGAGGTGCTTACAGGAGTAGTCTGCCTTCCACAGCAGCTTCCTCTTCTCAGAGCCAAAAAGCGAGTTGTGCTTTGAATGTTCCCTGTGTGCACTTGCTCTATGGTGTCCTGCTCCACTACTTCTCCTTCAGTGCCCTGCCTCCTCCTTGGTCACATTCCTATGCCCGTGACCTCCATGGGTATTACCTGTCCATCCCCATCAGCCTCTGAGCACTGACACAACATCCTGACAGGCACAAGCCACTCCTGATGGAAGGAGATAGTCCCAATAGCCCTGTCATCAAGAAGCCCCTCTAAAAACCATCCTAATGAGATTCTCCTTAGGGCCCCTGTCAGCTCTGCCTTTCTTCGCAGGCTCCTTTGACAGATGGATGTCAGTATGGGGAAAGCTCTTTGATGTTCTTCATCTTAATGAAAGTGATCCTCTGGCAGGCACTGTCTCCTGTGCCTCCAGGCAACTGTGGTCTAGCAGTGTCAGGCTACTCTGTGCTTTCTCATACTGGATTCTAATTAGTGGCTGGCTCCTGCTGCTTCTGTAGTCATCAGGGAAAACATCCCTCTGGCTGCAGTGAAGCAGGAGGTCGGGGATGGGAAAGTCGGTGTACAGAGAAATGGCAAGAGTCTGTGTGAGTCCCTTCCCATCCTCCTCAAATATTACTGTTGTCCCTTTTTCTCTCTTTCCTCTGCTCATCCAAGAACAGGGTCAGATGTGTAGGCAACTCTGTGTCTGCTCCCTGGCTACCACTGACCTGTAGGGCACACACATGCTGCTTTGGGTGAGAGAGAAAGGACTGAGATTCCCCCAGGCCACCCACGTGGGGCTAGCTAAGTGCTGAGAAGAGGTGAACCTAATGGGAGATGTACTCCAGGGTGAGAAAACATAGATTACAGGATCCCTGATCCAGACTTTTCCACTGATAATGTGTTGCATCTTTTTGATTCAAGTGGTTGGCTGATGTTCAAGCTCTGGTATTTTGTTTTCCCTTAAGGAGAGATATTAACAATACATCTAGGAAGTTCTCTGGGGACACCCTTTGTGTCTGTAAAGTACTGCTTTGGTAAGTCATGTGAAAAAAGAGGTTCACTCTCCTGTTAAAATTTAAAGATTTAATAAAAGACAATAAGGGACAAGATAGAGCAAAAGGTTACAATGCCCAGGATGCTGGGTACCCTTGGCACTGAGCCAAGAGTACATCTGTTATGGTGAGAGATTCTCTTTATATACTTTTCTTATTGCATCAGCCTATTGCATATTCATAGACAATTATGTATATTCAAACTTTTCCCTAAGCTATTTCGCATGTTCCAAGAACTAGTCAGCATGGCTCCTCCTTGGGTCTGCCTTTTTAGAGCATGCATGGTCTTTTTGGAGAGTTCAGTATCTTCTTTCGTCCATCAGTTTCCAACAGATGGTTGTTGCTGATAGAGATGTCCTGTGGCAGGTGCCTGTCACACCCATGTTTATCCAGCTAAGCAGGTGGTTTATTGTAAGTTAGGTACATTTTAACACAGCTATATTGTCGGTGGCAAGAGAAGCAAGACGCCGACTCAATGTGAGTGATAAATCAAGCTTGTTTATTGTCAGAAAGTGCACACTCTTTATAGTGCTGTCCGTGCTCAAAACGTTATTCCCCCACAGAAGTTTCCCACAGGAGCTTTCTCTATTCTAATTAAAACACCAAGCTGATATCAGAAGGCAACAACAGTAACAGTTTCTTCTGCCAAGTTAATCTTTAGACACCTGCAGCTTGTTTTCAGCTTTCATGTCTCTCTTTCCCACAGTTGTCTTGAGAATAACCTTGAGCAGAGGCCTAGCTTTCGTCTAAGGGGCCTGGATTGCTCACCCACTTTATGTCTGTGCAGCTGGAGAAGGATATTCTCCAACACTATATTAGTTATTTCTCAACTATATCTAACAAAGAGAAAAGCATTTAGTAATCATTATATTTCTATAACAAAAGCTACTTCTATAAGGATTAACATTATAGACACAGTATTCATTTTTACACTTGTGAAAAGCCAATACTTTAACATGTATTTATCACAGTCAAAAACTAGGAGGCAATTTCTTTGCTGCCCAAACCCCTATATTTAGGTTTTTCTTAGTGGTATTTTACTTCCTGTCTGCAGTTTCATTGTTTTATCAGAATACGCTGCTTTCTTTCCTCTCTCAAACACAGCTCTTTTATCCCATACCTCCTACTTTTGGGAAATGGTTCATGCCTATGTTTAGATGATGGCCATTAATGCTGCAAACAGGAGGTTGACTGTGTCCTGGAACCATCTTCAAGAAAGACAGAAGCTAAATTTATCTGATTAAAGGACATTCGATCTGTTTGTTGCAGAATTTATTCAAAATCCAGTCAGATCCTCCATCCTCATCCACAAGCAAATGCAATCTCACAAGCAATCATTACACCTGCAGCATCTCTTTTATTCAGCACTGTCAGACACTCACAGCCCTGTCCTGGATTCTTCCCTGCCTTCCCAGTGGGGATGTGTGTGTGGCTGCATAGTCCAGCGTCTATTTGTGCTTGTGTACTGGAGCTTTGGAAGTGATCATTATATTGCTATATGCAGCTCGGTGCAGGACTAGTTTCTTTTCATGGCTCTCCCTATCATTTCTCTGGAACACCTGACAAAGCCTGTTCCCATTACAGATTTGGAGGCGAGGTGTACAGTGAGCTGCCTCACGCTTCTGCCCCTATCTTACAGGTCACTGTGGGCACACTCAGGCTTCAAGAAGACAAAATCTGACTGTGTTGTGGGTATGTGGCCAGTCAATCCATAGGGAAGGCACTGCTCAGCTTTGGTATTTCAGGGCTACAACCTGGATAGCTGGAGGGGCTTTTTAGCACTGCTGTGAAATACTAGATTTCTGGAAGCTACTGGAAGGCGCAGACAAGTATCTTGGGAAGCATGTGACACTCCAAACACTGCGGTGTAATGAAAAAATCTTTGGGTTAATACAACTGAGATATGGTTATCAGAATGAATTTTAAATTATATTTTGAATACTTGGTGGTTTTTGTCTTTGAGCTTTGTTTGTATATGGGCTCCTTAATTCAGCCACAAACCTCCTTTTATTTTACAGAAGCACATAAACTTTCACACATAATTCTCAAACCTCAAAACTGTCCCCTCTTCATCTGACACCAGTAAGTGGTTTTTTAAGGGGAATAGTGGTTGAGAGACCTGGAGGCAAATTTCTAGGCTTAGCAAGGGTGGTAGAGAGGGGAAGGGTAGAGAAGATTACAGAACAAAATCCATAGCTGCTGTCTGGAGGAGATGGAGGGAGCAGGGGGGAGTGGAGAGAGGGAAGTGGTTGTCCTTAAAGAAGCATTGAGTCAAGGAGCTGCTGGCCCCTCTCTGGAGGGCTCTGCTTGGCTGGGCAGCTTATTAACTGAAATGGAAAGAAAATGGAGAAGATTCAGGGCAGCGCAGCAGATAGAGGGGCCAAGGAAGGCCTGACTGATGAGGGGAGATTAAGCACTAAATGTGTTTATCTTTGCTAAGTGATGACTAAGAGGACATGTGATAACCATCTTGCCATCTGAGAGACATGAATAACTATGTGCAAGTGTGTGTGTGTGGGCATGATCTAGGGTGGTGACAGGGACAAGGCATTTCAAAGAGCCAGACCACAGTGGTTACCTTGCCCCTGCACGGGCTCAAGGGCAGGCAGAATCCCCTCACAGCACCAAAGAGGGAGCAGTCATGCTGGAGTCAGAAGAGGTGAGGGTAGTGGGTTTGAATCAGGTGGGAGATGGGATGGGATGGGAAGTAAGGAAATCTTGCTGCTCCATCTCCAGATACAGTGATCTCTCCTGCCCTGCCCCTCCATTTTTCACATAATCATGAAAATCTACCTTTTACTTGATCTGCCTCAGTCTCCTCACCTCAGACTCTTCACTCTCCTCACTCCCCTCTTTTCTTTGTGTTTCCTTCCTATTTTCATTCTTGTTCACTCTGTTCAGTTTCTTCTCTCTGTTGCACATGACCTTCTCCTTGTTTTTCTCTTCCTCTGCCCATTTCTCTCTCCCCCACCCCTCCACCTGCTTCTTTTTCAGCAGGTAGATCTGCATCTGTGATTGAAGGTTCATTTTCCTTTCATTCTGTGGGTGACAAATTCTGACTTGGTTAATCACTTGTGAAAAATCAAGAGAGAAGCCAGCTGCTCCAGTGGTACAAGAACCGGCTGTGATGTTCATGAGGACCAATGGCAGGCAGGGTGAGGGGTGGGAGGGTGCTGTGCAGGGCAGGGAGATGTTCTTCTTTCCATTCACAGCATGGGAGGGTGGACCAGGGGGGTGACATTGTTGCTGAACATATCTAGGGCACGTGGGAAATTTCTTCCTCAGGCAATTTTGATCCAAGTGAGGAAAACCAGAATGTGTTTCCTGAGCTCTGGCCTCATGGGGAAAACTGGGTTTTGACCTTCAAGTTGAGGAGGAAATATGTTAGAACCACGTAGAGGTTTGACTGCATTGAGAGGTGTGGGGAAGACCGTGCATGTCCATATTGCTGGTTCCAGCTTCAGTTAATGGGCCCAGAGAGTGCTTAGGCAGAACCCCACCTTGGTGCTGCTGGTACACCACATTGAAGCAAGCATTTGAAGAGGCTTTGCTCATCCAAACTCTGTGACCACGGGCCAGCTAAGATGTCACCAGGGAGGTGACATCCCTTCCACTGAACACCAGCAACCTCTTAGCACTTGTGTGAGTAGTTCTGATGTGGGCAGTGGTTTGTGTTCACTGAACTGGCTTTGTCAGGGTTGCCCTCCCATCGAGTTAATGATCGCTCTCTCTGAGGAAATGGCTGGATGTAGAATGATCCTTCCTTCTGCCTTGCGGGAGATGAATCAGTGCTGTTTACACCAGAGGGAACTCTCTTCGTCTCATGGCACAGCAGTGCTCACAAAAGCAGTCATGGACATGACACTGGGGCTCCGTCAGACAGAAGATCTAGGTTTGCTGGAATACCACAGAGAGCCTCAGTTTCCTCAAATGGAAACACTTCTGCTTGCTTCCCTTTTCATGTAGCCCATGTGGAGTCACCAGAAAGCTGCAAAGTTCTCAATGTGAACTTATCCACTGAGGTGAAGTGTGCTTGTTTCTCCCACAGGGGTATCCCTTTTGCTTTTAGGCTTTTGTCCTTTCAAAGGCAGAGATTCACCATCTTGCTGTTGGTGAACAGGAAGAGTCAGGTCTGTGGCATTAGGAAACCACGGCAGATACAGATTGAAAGATGCCACTGGCCCATCCAGCTGTCTTTTTGTTCTTGGCAGCTCAGTCCTTGGAGTCATCAACCTGCAGGCCCCAATGGCATGGTGGCTCTTACACTCTCAGCACTTCTATTTCTGTCTGAGAAGGCATTCCCTTTTGCTCTGGAGGAAGCTTTCTTCCTGGGACACAGGGGAATGAATAGTGGGTAAAGACAGATGGTAGGAACAGGCAGACCTTCGGGCTAATCTGCACTGTTCCACCTGGACTCTTCTAATGCTCCTCTCCGGTGCCATGGAATTCACTATACAGAGAGGTGGGAGAGGAACAAAGGTGTTAGATAAAGAGAGAGAGGAGTCTGAGAGAAGGCAGCATGACTAAAGGAGGTAGATAGAAGGCAGATCTGACTGGGGCTAGAGGTGACTGTGGGACCTGGGTTGGTATGTGCGCAGAGCTGTGGCCAATCAGAAAACAGAACTAAATGAAACATGGCCATAAGGGAGTCACAGGGGTGAAAACTCTCAGAGTTAGAGACCAGCCTTTCCTGCAAGGGAGAACACAATTCCACTGTCTTAAGAGATCATTCTCCTTGCTCCCCTACCTCCCTCACACCTTAGCTGGACTGCCTATAGCTGTTGGACAGGTGCTGCCCTACTCTTCCAAAAGCAGCACATTTCATCAACACAAGCCTCTCCAGCTCTTCTAGGACCAGACTGAGGGAAGGAGCAACTATGTTATTAAGTTATAAGGTGTGTTAGCACCTGGGGCAGTGAAAGTCACGTGTGATGGATTCCTGGGTCCTAATGAGAAATACCAGCACACAAAACACCTCCTGTAGGAGACAGAGGCTGGGAGTAGAGGTGGTGGGAAAAGGAGGGATAGCTGATTGCCAAGGGTACCAGAGCTGTCGAGGCAGGGACCAGGGAGGAAGAGTGTGTGTGTACATGTGTGACAGGTAAAAAGGCAAGAAAGAAACAAAAAAAAAGGCTGTGTGTCTTTGTTCACTCTCCTTATTGCTTTATTAATGACAAACTAATGACTTGATGCCACTCTCCCACCCCACTGACTGTTTGGCCCTCTGCTCAGCAGCCTCCACTGGTGGGGTGGGACAGTGCCACTGAGGATGCCTCAGAAGGTGCTGGATGGGCTGCCCTGGCTGTGTGGTTTTCCTTCACTCCTCCAGCCTCCCTTTTTCTCATTCACCAATATGGCTTTGATGCGGCTCAGTGAGAATTTCCATTTATATTTCAGCCTTGCCTGTGACACTGTCCCTGAGTCCCTGCAGCTCTGACGCATGATTTCCCACTCTCCCAAATGCTCTGCTTGGCTCAGCCACTCATTCTCCTCAGCCTCTTTGCCATTCCTCATCCTGCCATGCAATCTTCCCCTCTCCCTCTGACCATCCCCCGATGCCACCACTGACGCCTGCTCTTTCAGTCGCTCCATCTTTCCCTGACATGTCTCAGCCCCTCTCCCTGTGCTCCCAATTAGCACAGTCACCAGGTTCAGCCAGGCAGCTAGTGCATCCAAGGCTGCACGGGGAAAAGATGGGGATTTCTGCTTCAGAGCCAAGTCACCTGCAGGCTCTCCGGTACCTGAGGCTGCTCTTACAAATACTCAGCCTTTGGCCTTGCCTTGCAGGGAAGAAGTCACAGCCCAGGCTCCTAGGGGGTGGCAGAGTGACCCCCACATCCCTGTTCACAGCTCCCCCCAAAAAGTCTGTCCTACACAGCTACAAGGTGACACATTTGGTGTCCCTTGCTCAGGCTGGCTGGCTGGGAAACTGGTAGAGCAGAGGTTTCCCCCAAGAGACTTCAAAAATGTAGATGTGGCATGTGTACTAAAGCTGTGTCCCCCAGATTGAATAGGCGGGGCAGGCCCATACTTCCAAGGGCTTTTGAAGTGTACAGGCTTTGAAATAACCTCTGGGGGATTAGTATGGCAACCTGAGCATTAGATCTCAAAAACCCAGAGACTGGGGGCCAGAGTTTACCAACTCTCCTGCACAAGCAGCCCTGCTCCCACCCAAAGCCAAGAGAGCCACTGCACCAAACATCTTGACTGGAGAACAGTCTTCCAGTGGTGGATACCTGCCCTTCTTTGCCAAGCTCCTGTTGCACTCCCTGGGGGAGGTTGCTCAGGGATTCAAATGAGGCTGAGAAGCAGATGTTGCCCTCATTAGAAGAGAAAATGTAACACATAGAAAAGGAGAGGAGGAGAGAGGGGGGAAGGGAGGTGCAAGACAAATACTCTCACTGTTAGCAGGAAAAATTATCTTGGTTTTGGGAAGGGGTGGTGTCTTCCTGCCCTGCTCCTCTGTTTATTTGGATTAGAGTGGAGAACAGTGTGGTCAGGCAGAGCCTTGAGAGGCAGAGGGGTGAAGCAGGCAGTGCCATCTGAGCACAGCACTGATTACACATGGCCAAAGGGCATCAGGAGGCAACGACCTGGAAGGACACAGAGCTCCCACACACTGCGGGGGCAAGCGTGGCAGCACCTCTGATAGCTGGGGGAAGCACTCACTATCTCTCTCCATCCAGCCCTCTCCCCTGCTCCTGCCCTGTTCCTTACAGCAGCCTCCCTGAAGCACACACTGAGGCAGTGTTCCCTCCTGCTTGCTGCACCTCAGAACACAGAAGCCACCTAAGGAGCCTCTTGGCAAGTCAAATGTGGTATCAGGAGACTCCAGGAGTCCCTTCCTGCTTAAGAACCAGGTAGGGCTCATGCTGATGTAAAGAAGGGGGAATATCCAACAAGAACAGAGAAAAAGGGAGGACATTGGGGGCCACCACTTTAGGAAGGCTGGGGTGCTTGGAAACTGTCAGAGAAGGTGGTGGAACATGGTGTAGTGGCAGACACCTGTCACAGATGGTTTAACCTTGGATGGAAAGGCTTCCCTTGCCTCAGGAAGCAGTCCCAGCTCTGAGAGGGAGACATTTGGCTGAGAATATCTGCTGATCTCACTACCTGCACAGACCACATGTGGTCCCTCCCTGTTCCCCCATCCCTCAAAGCAGCCACCTGAGTAGAGAAGATCAAAGTCTGCAGTGTTGCAAAATCAGTTCCTCTTTCTCCTGTCCCAAACTGTGGTTCTCCTTCCCTTTTCCCTTTCCAGCCCCATGCACAGTCTGTTCAGAGGGCAAGCTCGTGGGAGCTTACCAAGCAGGGAAGCAGGGAGCACTTCTATTTCCTTCCCACCTCCAGACCTCGGCCTTTTGGTATCTAGCACATCTCACTGCTCTTTTTAGCCTACCTTCTATGAGGTCTCTAGGAGTCTTACAGGTTCCTTTTATTTCAGCAGACCTCCCTTGAAGCACCTGAAGTGCAAGTTACATTCCAGTGCTTCCCTGGCACATGAGGAGCCTCCCTTCCACCCTCATGTCTGCATCCCAGTGACAGCAGAGGGCAGTGACTGTGGGAGCTACACGGTAAAGATGCTGAACTCTAACTTTGTGTTTCCCCCAGAGAGCAAAAGAGGGAGTGGAAATGGCCATCCAGAGCTCCTGTGGCACAGGACAAGGCTGATGCTAAGTCAGATGCTGAAGGTGAAAGGAGAGAGGACTGGTGGTCATGTCGGGAGCTGAAAACCAAAATCACAGCAGGCTTCTTTTGAAGGCCTCAGTCAAAACACTTCTGCAACTCTGAGGGGGGCATTTGATTTAAAGATTTTGACAGTTAAAGAGTAAACTTGGTACCTAATGAGTCCTGTACCTGCAGGAAAAATTATGAGAAGAACAGAAGAGGATTTCTCTGGGGAATATCAAGAGGAAAAAAAATGTAGTGGAAACAAACTGGGAAAACTACAGTGCCTGGGAGGCAAATTTGAGAAGGTGGGAAATGTAAGGTAGAGGGGGAAGGCAGCCCTTGAGAAGCAGTGGCAGGGCAGGGGACAGGGTCCTGGGACTGCAAGAAAAGGTGGGTTGGGCAGGTGGGAGGAGTGGAAGACAGAGGTTCAAAGCAACAGTGGTTGTGAGGCAATTCACAGTGGTCATGTTTGGTGCTGTGCAGACATAGGTAGCGGTGTAGTCTGAATGCCAAAGGATCTGATCCCAGAGTGGAAGTAAAAAATTGATGTTCACAGGATTGTGGGATGTTCTGACATTGTTTTGCACTTAGATCACCACAGGATGGGAAATAACACCAAACCAGACAGATACCTATAGAAACCCTTTCTCAGTGAATTAGGCTGAGAAGGGATGAAAACAGGGAGTCAAAGAAACGCTCTGAGAAAGGCTTAGTCTGATCCCAGCACTGGCTGCAGTAAGGTCAGAGCCCTGCCTTGGAATAATGTCCCAAAATCTTCACTGTGCTGCCCCAGGAGCCCACTCCTTTCTCTGGAAGGAGAGAACATTATTTTCTTCATTCATTTTAGAGGTGGCCTTTTCTAAGAACCTCTGCACTCATTTGTCTTCTGGCCAAGGCTGGCTTGGCACTGGGCTTCTCCAACAACTTGATGGGCAGTTGTTGATACCACTGACAGCTGAGGAAGCACAACCCTTCATGTATGAACACTCTGAACAACCTTGTGCTTTTCCCTTCTTTTGTCCTCTCCTGATTGAAGAGTTCACAAGCTGAGCGTTGCTGCCTGCAGGTCTCCCTGAAGAGTGCCTCTGAACATTTCAGGCAGTAACCTGGAGAGCACTTGCCTTCTGATTAAAGAGATGAGGCTCCATTAGTGGAGAGAGGGAGCAGAATGTGAAGGAGAGTGAGAGGCCTGCCATCAGGCAGGGTCCCCGCTCAGTGCTTTAGGCTGTCCCTCTCTCAGTGCCATCCATCAATTTAACCCAATACGATGTCATGGTTTTAAGTGACTCCAGCATTAGAAACTGTCAGGCATGAGATTTATGGGGTGATGTGCGACAAAGCTGCTTCTTCTGCCAAGTCACACGTTTTACTCTCTTTCTTTCCTTTCCAATACTTGTGGACCTAGAAAATTAGGTTCTCACTGGCTCCTCAAACTCATTTGTGAGATGGGAGAAAGAACCAGCTTTTCTGCAGTGGATTGAAGGAAGAAAGGGAGGCTGTGGAGAATGGATCAGTGTGGGGCATGATGGGGCGAGAAAGACTCAGAATAGACCCAGGACAGTTTTCAAGAGTAATCCAGAGCACTTTTTTCTCTCTCTTTCTCTTTTTCTTTGCTTGCTGCCAAGCCCTCTGTGGCCAATACTTATCTAAAAGGATAAACTTTATGCTGAGACATCACAGCTCTTTTGGATCTCCTCAATAGGCTCATAGCTGTTAGAGTTTGCTCCCTTATTCATAGCAGGAGGCTCACCAGTGCTGTCAGGAGCCTGTTGGCTCCAACAGTTTTCTGTGATAGCTGGCAACCTGTCTGGCTCTGGGTCTCCCAGGATGGCTAAGGCCATGCATGCCAATCAAAGTGTGGCATCAGCTGAGGATGACTGTAGTCACCTCTCAGGTTTCTTTGCCACAAGATATCCAGAGAGCCAATCCCAATGACACTGGAAGCTCCAGCTTTCACAGTATCCTGACTGGGTGCTCAGTAGGGTCACGGAGGGAAGGTACTTTGGAAAAGCATGTGGTGAAGGTGAGGAGAAAGAGGAGGCGCAATGGAAGACAGACAGGAAGAGGGGCCCTGAGAAAAGCAGAAAGCATGAAATGAGTGTGTATCAGTAGCTCATGAACCAAGAAGCGTGCAGCTCTCGAGTGCTTTGCTTTCCTGATGCTCTTCTGCTTAATGCACTCTGTGCATTTCTGACGGATTTAGCAGTGGCCCTGTTAGCCTCACACGAGGTAACCAGTTTGTGGTGAAAACATGAAAAGAGAAGCCTCCAACCACCCCTGGCAGAGCAGCTGTCAAAGTAGATTGGTTTCCAGCCCCTCGCCAGCTGCCTCCAGCACCGGCTGTCTGTGCAAGTTAAGAGCCTTCTCATGAGTTGCTGAGAACTGCCACAGCTAGCCTGTTGTTGAAGGTTGGATCTAGTTCTTTTCCTCAGGAATTTTTCTCCCATGGGTTGCTAGGACACAAATGACTGGGTACTTAAGAGAAACAAAGCACAAGGCTGTAGCCTTTCTCCGTGGCAGGGTGGGGCAAAATTGCCCCTCATGGAAGCAGAGCCTGGTAACGCGAGATTTGGAGAGACTGAAAAGCAAGGGCAGGGGGGAGGTCACGCTCTCTTGCTCGGGACCCTCGGAGCTGGACGGTCGGAGCTGCTGTCTGCTGAACCCACGGGCCCCTGAGAAGCCAGCGCGGAGCTGCCGGTCTGTCTGCTGTGAGTCTCTGCCCTCTGCCCCATCGGGAGCCGACCTGCCTGCCACCGCTACATTGTAGCGGGGTTTTTCCCTGCACGTAGAGACCCCTACCGTCCCAGCTCCCTGTGTCCGGGATCCTGCTGTAGCACCAACACCAGCTGCCCCTCCCGAGGGTCTGTGGAGCAAGGGCTCTCCTCCATCCCTCCGTGCTTCGGGCAGTCGCCATTCGCCGTGTGCTACCTGAGCTCACGCCGGAGCGCCCCCTGCAGTCACCGGGGATCACCGCACCAGAGCGCCCCTGCAGGCTGTGAATGGAACTGCACCAAAGGGAAAGGTGCCTGAAGCCGAGCAGGCTGCTACTGGGTTTCTGGTTCTGTTTGTTGGTTAACGTTATAGTTGTTGTTATTTGTTATCCTTTGTTTTAGATAGTAGTAAAGAACTGTTATTCCTATTCCCATATCTTTGCCTGAGAGCCTCTTGATTTCAAATTTATAATAATTCGGAGGGAGAGGGGTTACAGTTTCCCACCCCAAGGGAGGCTCCTGCCTTCCTTAACAGACACCTGTCCTTCAAACCAGGACACCTGTATCATTCACAGCACCCATGAGCATGGAGCTGCTGTCTGGACATCGCGTGCCCTGCAGCTCCTTGGGCACTCAGCTGGTACAGAAGGGGAGCAGGAGATGTTTGTGTGCACGTGTGTGCACACACAGGCGCAACACGCATGCTTCAGCTGCACAACTGTGCAACAGCAGCCTGGGCCAGCACCTCGCAGCCACAAACCCAAGCTGCCACTTGGACTGTCACAGGCTCACACTGAGCAAGTGGGCACACGGGGAGGGTGGACATAGGCAGACACATGCAGAGAGGCTGAGCACATGGGTGATG
Source organism: Eopsaltria australis (assembly GCA_034509425.1). Lineage (NCBI taxonomy): Eukaryota > Metazoa > Chordata > Aves > Passeriformes > Petroicidae > Eopsaltria > Eopsaltria australis. Next base: position 18,314 of record JAVTVJ010001892.1, on the reverse strand, counting down.
AGAGCTCTGAGTGTATAGCAGCACAAAGTCCTGTGCACACAGTGAACAAATGTGCATGGACACACCATGAAGTGTCTTGCCCACCCCTCCATCCAGTCACTGTAAGTAAAGCTTGTTTTCTGTGGTATGACATTGCATCTCCCCTTGCCACATGATGGTTTTTACAATCTTCTCTCTCAGCTATTTGAAATGGGTTGATTTGACCCTCTCACACCAAAACCTCCTGCCACCTCTGTATGCTCATGCACATGGCTCTGTTCCCCTTCCACACTCCTCATCCCATCCTCTTACCTTCAGCCAAGTGCATGCCCATGGATGAGAAGACCTGGCCTTCTAGACCTGGATGGGGTTGTTTATTCTTTGTCAACCAAAAGACCAATTCCTGAATTCATCTGAAAGAGCAAAAAAATCCTTATGTGCTCCACTTTTCTCCATGCCCCACACCCTTGCATTTCTCATGGGGTCTGGCTGCTGCTCTGGACTTGAAGATGTTATTAACATTACAAAAAGGGCTGTCACTTCACAGCAGTGAGGCAAAAAACAAAAAGACGCTGCAATTATGAATTTGTTAGGGAAGCCAGAGGGAGGATGCACCTTTAGGGTGACGGAGAAGCAGTGGGCTGCCCTCATCACCCTGCCTGCCTTCCCCTTTCTCCTACTCTCCTGCCCTCCCTATTCTTACACTCATCTCTCTACCCTCTTCTCTTTTCCTTCCCTGTCTGATGTCCTGACGTGGCACTACCTGCCACGGGCAGCATCGCTGCACCTTAATTAGGTCCTGCACAGTTCTGCAGATGAATGCTGCTGTCAGCAGGAGAACTGCTCCAGCCTCCCCCACCTCTGCACACAGAGCCTCCTGCTTCCTCCCCATCCCCTGCTAAACAGACCTGTCACAAGACCATTTATCCATAATGGCCGTCTGTGATAATAATTTTTTTTATGGGTGTACCAAGGAAGAAAAGGCAACAAAAATGAAGATGGCCCCGTGGTGGTGGAAATTAGTGCATCGGGTGATGTCTGTGAGGGAGCTTTCTGAGAGAAAGAGCATGAGAGTAAGGATGAGTGAAACACATGGAAGACCCAAGGGTTTATCTGCTGATCAAGCCAAACCTTGACTGACTTTGTCAGGAAATGCAGCCTTCATCCCCCAGACCCACTCTCACAGCTTGCTGGTGTCTTGCACAATAATGGAGGAGGGAGGGAGCAGGGCTGGAAGGTTGGGGGAGAACTCCCAGTGTAAGCAGGAGGCAGGAGAAATTGTGGTTGTCACTAGGTGAGAAGGACATATGTCACTAGATGAGAGGGTTGTGCATGGAACCAGACGTGAAAGGCTCAGGAGCCTTCCTGCTGTGTTGGTCACCCACTGATTTTGCAAGGGAACTCCTATGTCGGTGGCGAGAAAAACAAGACGCTGACTCAATGTGAGTGATAAATCAAGCTCGTTTATTGTCAGAAAGTGCACACTCTTTATAGTGCTGTCCGTGCTCAAAACGTTATTCCCCACAGAAGTTTCCCACAGGAGCTTTCTCTATTCTAATTAAAACACCAAGCTGATATCAGAAGGCAACAACAGTAACAGTTTCTTCTGCCAAGTTAATCTTTAGACACCTGCAGCTTGTTTTCAGCTTTCATGTCTCCCTTTCCCACAGTTGTCTTGAGAATAACCTTGAGCAGAGGCCTAGCTTTCGTCTAAGGGGCCTGGATTGCTCACCCACTTTATGTCTGTGCAGCTGGAGAAGGATATTCTCCAACACTCCTACTTCTCCCTGGTCTTTCAGCCTGGCAATGGGTGAGGATACTCAGCAGAAGGATGATGTTGTGATTTGTTTCTGAAGATCACAGACATGATAATTCATGGAAAAGCCCTGGATGGCTCCAGCAGCAATCACAACAGCCTGCTCGACATTGTGGGTGCTTGTTCTTGCTTGCGGTGGAGGCAGCCTGGGAGGATTGATTTCAGCTCTCCTTGTCATGTCACTTCCCCTCGCCTGCCCTGTTTTGACCCAGATACATTACAGTAGAACAAATCCGTGACTCCCCTCGGGATTTCACAGTTGTTGCTGTGCTGCATAGCACAACTGCTCACAATTTCATGGTGGTGGCAAGGCTGACGCTCATGCCCTCCTCCCCTGGAAGGGCCCTTGGGGATGAAGGAAAAGCTCTCTAGGCTACATTTGAGCTTCAACACATCCAGAACACATCTCAGCTCTGCTCTGTAATGTGCTGTGCTGAGCCCATGTGCAGTGAAACCCCATCATCTGTGTCTGCCTGATGTGTCAGGGCAGGGGCGCAGGTGGGCAGGCAGCCGTGCCATGCTGCAGTCCCTGGCTCCATCCATGTGGGATGGGATTACCAAGGCATGGTGCAGCCTGTCTTTGCAGCTCAGTCTAGATGTAGGAGGGGGAGCACAACTCCTTTGGATAGCACAACTGAGTCGCACAGAGGACACAGCCTCGAGCCTTCAGCGGAGGCTGGTGATGCACAAAAAAGCACAGCAGGTTTGCAGACCTTGTCTCGACCTTTATACTGAAACTTTCTGTCCCATGAGCTGGAAACAGCATGGATGACTGTTTAGTTTAAGTTGGGTTGTAAGTATGATCCCCTAAGCATAACATGGCTGGTAAAGTCAGAGGTAAACATGACCTAGCATAGTCATGTGGGAGCACAACTTTTCTTTAGGGTTAAAGGTTATCACTTGTGTACTTTGCACTCCTTAGTCCCCATTCACCTCCCATAAAGGATCAGTTTCTCCTTTCAACCTTTGCATCCCTCCTTTGCCCAGACCCTCATCTCATCAAACTCTGCCTGCCTGGACCATGTATTTGAAGCAAGGTCTGACACCCTTCCCTGCCTGCTGCCCTGGTCAGCCAACCATTCACCATTGGCTGAGGACAGCAGCCTCACAGCACAGGAGGGCTTCCTCCTCAAGAATTATCGACACAACTCCTTGTCTTCACATACCTGTGGACTCCTCACACCTCTCACTGCCTCTCCTCATGCTGACTGTGTTTGGCAATTACCTCTTCATCTCACCTTTCTTTTCAAAAATTCTTTTTCATCTCACAGACGCTTTTTATGTTTTCTTTTCTTCATGGGGAGGGGAGTAGGGAAAGAGGTGTGCAGGGAGGGCACTACCCCAACTACAGCTACAAATACAAAGGCAGCTTGTGAACAGCCTGGCTCTTAATTGGCTGTACTGTGGGGCTTTGGGGCCTGTCCTCAGTGATGAGAGATGTGCGTTTCCCTTACAGTGGAGAACACTGTAAGGGCAGAGATTCCTGTTTAAGTGGGGGGAGACAGAGTTTGAGACAATTTGTCCAGAAGACATAGAGTGACCACCGACTGTCATGGGTTAGTCAGGAGGGGTCAAAATCTAGGAAGTAACCTATGCTGCAGGAAGGGATATAACTTCCTTCCTGGGAGAGAGAGCCAATAACCAGGTAGTTTTAAGGATTGATGTGTAGGTGAACCAATTAAAAAGTTGATCCGCCTTTGAGGAAAGAACCATATATAAGCAGAGACCCTCTGAGCCTCTTCCTCTTTCGGCCTGCTGCTGTGTAGAGAGGAGCATCTCCTGCTTCTCTCCCCGGTAAGGCCCACCCACCCCCCCCCCCCCTCTTCCCCTTCCAAAGGAGGGAGGGGGGGAGGTTTAGGGCGGCTGTGCCGCTGCAGCCAGGCAGGCATGGGGGAGGAACGGCTGGAATTTTCAGCAGATACAGCTCATCCAGTATGTCGGCTACACCAGACAGGGCCAGGCCCCTGCTCTGGGCCAGGCAAGGACCAGGCTGGACTCCATCCAGCTCGGGCCAGGCCCTGCCCTGTCACCCCGGGCCCAGATGGCCCCACCAGGCCGAGCCAGCTCCGCAGAGCCAGGCACAGAGACTCTGAGAGCTTCTGCCATCCAGCTCAGACCTGTTCAAACAGCCTGGCAGGGACCATGTGATCGTCACACTGCCGGAGAGAGAGAGAGAGATTAACTCTATCCATGCCTGGACTAAACTTGCAGACACCCATCCTTCCTTGCACAGAGAGAGGAACAAGTGAGGACATCTACATAAATGCAGCATAGAGACTTTACAGTCAGTGAGGAAAGCAGAACTGATACCTAGAGGGAGGAGCATGAGAAGTGCTTCGAGAGTGAAGCTGAAAATTCTGTTGGAGAACCATAGTTGGGGACTGAGCTAATAAATTCCCTGTAATATATGAAGATATAGTCCAAAGGGGGATGTGAGGTTCTTATTGCAGCCAATGAACTGAAATACCTGGGTAAAGATAAGTAAGTGTTGAAAAAGTACAGCCTGATGAGAAACTTGAACCAAGAGAGAGGAGAGGCTGTGACCCAGAGCCCTGGTCCTGGGGGGAGAATGCTAGAGAACCTGAGTTGTCAGGAGAACCTGTGTTGCTCAACACAGAAGAAGGGATTTTCTTTGTTGCTGCATTTGAACTGTGCATCTTTAAAACAGGTACCCTGTGGACTGTTCATAACCCACCATAGTGGCTGTGGGAAGGCTACTGGTGTGGGAGGGATCCACCATTAAGCTGGTCTTTCTTCCGGGCAGCGGCTGATGGTGAGGCAGAAGACCCATAAAAACTGTATTTTTCTTACAGAAAATCCATGGTGTAAACAAAAGAGACTTCTCTCCCTAAATGAACTGAAACAAGAACTATTTCTGAGATGGTAAACTGACTGGAGGTCGAAGTGTTGTCTTTTGTATGTTGTCAGGGAGAAAGAAACGGAGAGGTGGGGAAAGGAGGGGTGGTCTGAAGAGTTTGTCTTGGTTTTCCTTGTTTTTTTCCTTCTGTCTTAGGTATATTAATAAAGTTTCTTTATACTTTATGAAGTTTGAGCCTGCTTTGCCTACTCCTAATCCTCATGTCACAGCAAACATCAGGTAAATTTGGGTATGTGTGCTGGCATTTGGCCAGAACCTTGAATAGGCGAACTGGAACCACTACAACCTTAAATCCATAGGAATGGAAGGCTATTACAATGGCCTCAGAGGGATGGGAGCTGGTCTTTTCCCTTCAAGATCAGTCATTTGTATGGAAAGAAGCACAGCCCTGCTGTATTTGAGCTGGTTTGAATGGCGCAGTCAGATTTGTGAGCCCAACAGGAGCAGTTCCCCATCTCCCACCTCTTATGTTTGGTGGTTGGAAAGCAACTGGATACCTGAGGGTGGGGGATCCACTGAGGTACTTCTTCTTAAATGTTTTTTGAGCATGCATTTCACACAGAAAGGCCAGAGCACAAAGGTAGAGAGCAGGACAGCTCTCAAAGGCACCATGGCCTCTCTGCTGCACCTTGCTCTGGATCAGTTCTGCCTCCAGCCTGGCAGAGGGCCCATTTGGAGGGCTGCAGGAAGCCCAGGCAGACAGGGGTAGAGACCTGACCAAGATTTCTTGGAGTGTCACTGCTGTCACATCTGCAGTGTCTCTGCTCTAAGTGCCTGTGACAGGGGCATGCAGCAGTCTCATCTTGCCATGCCATTTCCAATCCTGCTGCCTCTCTGCAATGAAGATGCATGTTGCCTGTCCCGAGTTAGCACATTCCCATGTGTGTGAGCCTGTATACAGACAGCAGTTTGCTGCTGGGCCACGTTCAAGGAAGCTGTGGATGGTGGGGCAGAGGGATGCAAGGAATGAGTCAGGGAGGGTGGAGGAGTCTAGGTCTCTGTGGGTTGTCAGTGAAGAAGGGCTGGCACTGACAAGAACAGATCCACCTCAGCTCCAGAGCAGGTGCAGTGCAAATGTCAGGAAGATGCAAGGTATGAACACCCTTTGAGCAGCCTGCAACCTCTGCCACAGCTGCTGTGTTACACCACCGAGGGACACTGAGTGTCTGACAGCTGTCCTCCTCCATGGGGATGGAGAGTCACGTGGCTAGATGTGCCAGCCCAACACTTCAGGGAGACAGTGGAGACGGTGCGAGGTGGCCATCACATGGGCCCTCAAAGGCACAGTCTGTGCAGAGAGAGGACCATATGTCCTGTCAGCACAGCATGCTTTGCTCCTGTACCTTGCTGAGGGGACCTGGCAAAAGTGTCTGGATGGGAAGAACGGAGATAACAGAGGAGCAGGGAAGGGCAGTCCTTGTGAGGTTGGACAGCAAGCAGTGTGTGGGGAGAAGGGGGCAGAACAGACTGCAGAGATGTCTCTGGGCTCCTGATGCCTGAAGTGAGCAGGAGCACAGCCTTTCCTTCACTTGGGGCAGAACTGGGGAAGAGCTGCTGTGGCTGCATTAAGGGATGTGGCAAGGTGAGTCATTTAACCTCCTCTACCTGAGGTACCAAATTGACCTTAAGGGACCTACAGAAGAGATTTTCTGCTGCCTCTAACTATGGTGGGTGGCAGCAAGGTTCCTGGAGTTGGCTGAAGAGGTGGTGATTTGCGCAATTAGCATCTAATCAGTTCTATGAATATTTATTGCTAGTCAGCAAGCTTCTGAGTGACAGTGAAGCCCCATCTGATTGGGATCACATTCACAGGTAAGTCAGAATTTCCTTTGGGGGTCACAGACCTCCCAGTGGGCCAAAAGGTCAAAAAGGTATAACCATCCAGCAGCACATGGGAGGCACATGTGCAATGTGAACATGGAAAATTGTATTCAATCCTTTTTTGGAGAGGTGGAAAAACTGAGGTTTTAAAATTGACTTGTTGGGGAGAGACACCTTGAAATAGTCTGAATATATTAATAAACAACACATGGCTGAGTTTGATCTTGGGTATTTTCTTTTGGGTTTGTGGGATTTGGTTGTCTGCTTTTTTGTTTGTTGGGATTTTTTTGTGTATGTGCTCTCTCATTGATCGATTGCAACATGTGAGAGAAAATAAAAGGGAGAGAAATATAAACACCTGCAATTGTGTGAAAACTCACATAAGTCAGGATTTTTTTGGAGCTTGTAATTGACCCTTCCCCCAATGTGACATAAAGTGTGCAGAAAGCTAGTGTTTTGTTTCCTCAAAAAATATTACTTTGGGGATTTTCTGTCATCATCAGAAATTTTGACCCCTCTCAACTTTGTCCAAATTTATGCTCCTTTCCAGAATCCTCCATTCTCTTCCTTTACTTTCTCTCTGCTCTAATCCTTTCCCCTCACCTCTGCCTCTGGCTTCTCTTTCCCATGGTACCTTCCACCTTCTCTGGGCTTTGCTCATCCCTCTCCATAAACTCACCTTAACAAATCCCCTTTTTCCTGGTGCTGCCCCCCGTACCCTCCTGCTTCCTGGACAGACAGCCTGCCTTGGCAGAGCTCTGGGAAAACCCCTTATTGTCCGTGGAATGTGAGCTGTTAAACCCCAGCCAAACTCTTCTGCTCCTGCTGCTCACCTGCAGCTCGGGTTTGCTCTGGAGGTGCTGCCAAAAGCCTGTTATCACCTAAATTAAAAAGACACACAGCCCTCCCTGAAAAGGAAGACACACAGATAACAGTGATTTGCCTGTTGCCTGCTGCCTTCTGACTGAGAAAAACACCCCAAATTCCAGCAGGGCTTCCAGGACCAGCCCTCAGTGGAGGGAGAGGGACAGAGATAGCTCTGCACATTTTCACTTTCTGCATGGAAAAGATCCTGTGGATTTTTTGTGCCTGAGTGGGAGAAGATCCTCAGAATTTGCATCACAGATATCCCCTTCTTCTCATGGTATTGTGCCTGGGTTTCAGTGAATATAGGTAGGATGAGAAAAAAAAACCCAAAAGTGGGAGCCAATAATAGACCCAGAATAAACAGCATGGTAACAGGGGAGGAAAGAGAAGGGAGGGAAGAGAAGGGATGGTTGGCAAGTCTGAAGTAATAATCATAGACCACAGGGGCTGTGTTGTGTAGGACTGTTTTCCTTGCTGCAGCCCTCCACTTTCCTCACCAGTTGCATCACTGTGCTCTGGAGCTGTGATTTCAATATCCAGGAGCTGAGGCCTACTTGACCCCCTCTCCAGAGGGCATTCAGCAGAAGAAAGTGTGCTTTGTGCACAGAAAAGCTAGAGAGACTTCAAGGGAGACTGTAGAAAGGGACAGAGGGGAGCAAGCAGCTCAGAGCCACATGCTGCAGGGAAGAAGTGCATGTCTTCCAGGTTCCTGGGAATACCAGCTGACCCTAAACCCCAGACATGCACAGCTTCACATTTCATGGCTTGGTGTCCCTACAGTGATGCCTTTGCTCTGATGCAGTTAGAATTCAGGTAATGGTAGGCAACACATTGTGGGGTGTGGAACACCAGTAGTCAACCAGTTGTAGACAGCCAGTATTGAGTGGTGTCCCTGTCCTGGGACCCACATTTATTAGTATCTTCACTGATGTCAGAAAGAGTGGCATTAAGTATAGTGTCAGCAAGTTTGTGGATGACACTGAGCTGAGTGGTGCATTTGACACACTCATGGGAAGGAATGCCATCCAGAGGGATCTTATAGGCGGCAGATTTAAACTGAAAGAGGGTAGATTTAGACTGGACATAAGGAAGAAACTTCTTGTGATGAGGGTGGTGAGACACTGGAACAGGTTGCCCAGAGAAGTTGGGGATGCCCCATCACTGGAATTGTTCAAGGCCAGGCTGGATGGGGCTTTCAGCATCTTGGTCTAATGGAAGATGCCCCTGCCCACGGTAGAGGAGGGATGGATTGGATGATCTTTAAAGGTCTCTTTCAAATCAAAACATTCTATGAACACATGCTCATACACACATTCTTTTTCCACTACAGTACTTTGTTATATCCATTTATCATTTGACCATCATCTTTCCCAAGTTAGAACAAAATATCATCAATTTCCCCAAACGTAAGACTGGACTTTAAAAAAAATCACAAGATTTTATTTCAATGTTGCCTAGTTATATTTTGAGAGTATTTGTCTGGAGAAGAGGCAGAATCTTGCTTCCCTCATTCTTTTTCATATTTGGCCTGAGAACTGAAATTATCTTTTCATTACCATGACTCTAGGTGCTGGGGCTTTAAGGAAATTATTAATTTTTATGATGCTTAGGACACAATGGTGAGAATGTGCATCATTTCCATGCACTCCTTTCCTCAGATAGCTCTATTCCTGCTGTTAGGTGTGCCCTTACACTCACGTCTCCCAAGTGTTTGCCCTCCTATGTTTCCCTGCACCTGACCCAAACATCTCTGCACCACATGCAGCTCTGCTTAGTCCTTTGCAATCACACACAGAAATACCATTTTGTTTTGGTGTGGTTTGTGTTTTTTTTCAAGGGAAGGCCAATGTTTATCTTGTACCCTTCAGAGCCAGGCTTGCTGGCCTGAGCAGCCAGAACTGCAGGTGAATCCATGAGGTGCTGGGAACAAAGATGCAAACCCAGGGGGTCATTGCTATGAGGGAAGAAGGAGAAGAGGAAAGCCCCTGTCCTCTAGGCAGGCTTGGGAGCTGTTGCATATTTCCCCTCCTCAGAGCAGACAGGCTGCTCCTATGAGATGGGAATTGCTAAGAGATTGAAAACTTGTTGCTGTGAATTTCAGAGATGCCTGGAAGGGGAAGCTGGCACAATGAAGGGTTCAGTGTATTAAACTCACCATAGTAAAGCCGTAATGTGATTTTGCATGCTGCTGTGACCAGAATACCCAAACCAGCTCATCACCTCACCTCATCAGGGATGCTCTCAATACCTCCTTGCTACTCCAGACCCTCTCCATGCTCCTGCAGTATGTGTCCCAGCCACTGAAGCTTTGGAAGAATGTCTGTACAGGAGGAAGGGGGGACTTTACCCCTTGATACCACCCAAATCTCATAGGCAGGCATTGGGTTTGTACAAGGGTTTGCAGCCAGGTAAGCACCAGGAGGGTGGTGGGCATTTAGAGGGGATATATGCACTGCTTCCCACAAGGCACATTCCCTTTATAACAATCCACTTTGTAATCTGAAATCTTGGATTTGCTCTGCTGGACCTGCTTCTCCTCTGCAAAGCATCTAAGAGAGTTCATCTTGTTAAATCCTCTGCCCTGGAGGAGGTGAGGAGGTCAAATGCCTTCCAAGGGACAAACATTTAGCAACGCTGTTTCCCTACTGTTGCAGAGACCTTAATCCCTTGCCTCCTTCCCCTGTTCAGGCTCTAATACCTAGAAGGAAGAAAAGATGAGATATAGGGCTGGATGCAAGAGTGAGCCCTCCTTCCATCTTGCATGGGACTGCAAGTCTGTCTGCTACAGTCCCAGGTGGATTTGTGCTCCCTGCCCAGCTCTGCAGCTTCCCTGAAGGGATGAGGGCAGGGAAGGCCTGGGGCTCCCTCCCAAACCTGTGTCTTGACTAACTCACAGCCACCCAAATCTCCTGGTGAGACCCAGACTTTGCAACAGGGGAACACATAGGGCAAATTCCTGTGAACCCTGTGCATCAGGGAGACAAAAGCTGGTGTCAGGGTTTGCATGACTGAGGAGAAGCCCAAATAGTACATCTATTTCTGCCTTACTCTCTGGGTTTTTGATAAGAAGACCTCAGGCATTGCAGTGGTCTCTGTCACACAGAGCTGACATTGGGGTGCAGCTCAGGTGCTGAGGAGCCTGACTGGAAGTGAGAGATGTGAGTTAAATAAAGGAAGATTTGTCAGTGGCAATAATTTAGTAATTTAGAGATTTTAGGGTGACTGTCTCTGACACAGTGGGTATTAGCACAAGGAAGTTGTGAGACATTTCTATGCACATTTTTCTTTTCTAGCCTGGAGGAAGCCAGGAAGGGACCTGAGGGTTTGCTCTTCAGCTGTGAGTAAGCTTGCAAAAAAACCTGCGTTACTTGGGTCACTGACAACTTGTCTGCCCCAGGGGCAATGCTCCCTGCTGGCTGGGTAACAGGGTCTTCCATCTCCAGTGCTGGCAGTGTGGCAGTCAGCCACTTGAGGAAAAGATGGATCAAATCAGAGTGCAGCCAAGGAAAACCTGAGAGGGAGATGGAGTCCAGCTCTGTGAGGCCAGGCTGACTCTGCTAAGCAGCAAAAGGACAAAAACTCAGTTTCTTCAGCACTCTGGAGGGTGAGGCAGGAGTATGGATAAATGGGAATGAAACCTGGTGTTCCTATGAGCAGGAAAGGGTTGAGGCATCATACTTACTCCTTCATAAGCCTTCCCTCCCAGCACCCACATCAGACACCAGTTGCCACCACTGCTGTGCCAAAAAAGACCCACCACAGATACAAGGAGACAGCAGAGCAGATTAAGGGGAGTGCATGGAAATAGCAAAGGCTACCTTGCTCTACCTCTTCCTAAATGCCCTTTTCTTTCCCTTTTTCCTTTTGGTATCCCATGTGCAGTGCTTTCCCACCCGCTCAGTGAGGAAAGGCAGGTGAATCCCTTCCTCTCACCACCTCTCCACAGAGGGTTTCCAAGGACTGGGGGATGTCAGTGTCTTTTTTGCCAGAGTTTTGCCACAGACCAGAGAGTCAAGTCATACCTGGCTGAGGATGGTGTTGCCACCAGAACGGGCTGGAAACACCCAACAGGGCTCCAGCCAGCAGCCAGCCACTCACTCCTGCCAGGGGAGATGGCTCCATACAAAAGCTTCCTCCTTCCCTTTGAGGGGTGGACATGTCTCCCTTTGTTCTTCTCAAGAGAAAGGCACCACTGGGCATGGAGGAGGGGAGCAGGTCTGTGTGGGTGTTGAAGAATGGCTCCCCACCTAGAAACAGGCATGCTGTTAGCAAACAGCACTGCACAGGATTGTCATCATGAGGTGTGGAGTCACAGGAGTAAGGTCCCTGACAAGAGAAAAGGGAAACCCTGTGCTCAGCACATACAGCCTGTTGGCCCTAATTTTTCCTCTGCTCTGGGCTCTATGTGCCAGGATGAGATGCATCAAGAGAGGTACCATTTTGCTAAATCTTGAAGCTGACACTTTTAATATCCATTAGCGCTGCTACTCTGCCAGAGAGCGTTAGTTAAGATACATGGACTGTTCCATCCCTGATCCCTAGCCTCAGCCCCCACTATCCCTCCTTTAGTCTCCCCAGTCCAGCCTGACTGCTCTTTCCAGTACTGACAACATCAGTCATCTCAGGTCCAACCCCCTTGTTCAACAAATTTGTCAGTTCCATCTTTCACTCTGCTCATTTTCAAGGATTTTTGTATCTTGAGGAAAGTGTCTCCATGGACCAACACCCAGACACATACCTAGAAAAGGACAGAAGGCAAAACTTCCTTCCTTCTGCCTCCAAGAAACAGATATGAAGCACTAAACAAAGCAAAGGAAGTAGAAAGTTCGAAATACAAATGCTGGCATTCCCTCTTGGCTGCATTGGAGGAGTCAGAAGAATCCTCTGCCAAGATTTGGTTTTGAGGCTGTTGCGGTTTTGAGGTTTGGGGATCAAAATTAGGTATGAAGATTAATTTTTGTAGTCTAGATTATTTGATTTTGTTGTGAGATAAGGGTTAATAGTAGGCAAAAGCAGGCTTATACTTTAAGGAATACAAAAAGGAATTTTATTAACAGACTTAAAACAGGAATAATAATCAGGCATCAACACCAAACTCTTTAGAACACTCTTTTCCCCTCCCCACCTTGTTGGGAAATGGCCATTTCTGGCTGCACAGACATAAGGTATAAGTGAGCAATCCAGACTCCATAGACAAGAGTTAGGCCTCTGCTCAAGGCTGTTCTCAAAACAACTGTGGAAAGGGAGACATGAGAGCTGTAAACAAAGTGCAGGTGTCTAGAGATTAGCTTGGCAGAAGAAACTGTTGATGTTATTGCCTTCTGATACCAGTTTGTGTGTTAATTAGATTAGAGAAAGATCCCGTGAGAAACTTCTGTAAGTGAATAATATTTTGAGCACGTAAGGTAGTATAAGTATGTGCACTGTCTGACAATAAACGAGCTTGATTTATGATTCACATTGGATCGTCGTCTTGCTCCTCTCGCCGACAAATGGTGACCCCGACGTGCGGGACGAAGACGCGTGGGACCGGACCGGCGGGATCGGGAAAGCACCGGTAGCAGCGACCGGGGAGCGAAGATCTATACCCTTTGCGCGACGAAGGGGGGATCCGATCGCTTGGACCTCGGAGAGAGGTCCACCGCCCGAGAATGGCTATACTCGGAAAAGCTGCGTGGCGATCGCGATCGGCGCATAGACGCGGCGCGGAAAGACGCGGAGGGGCCAGCGCGGAGGGACGCGGAGGCCACTGCGATCAGCCTGGAGTGGTTAACCAGCTGGACGAATATGGATACGCAGGTAGCCGTAGACTTATTAACATGCTTTTTAGAAAAGCGAAGAGTCAGTGAAGAGACCCTAAAGCAGGTGGCAGGATTAGCTACATTGGGGATGGCAAAGGGTTGTTTCGGGGACCCTAACAGGATTTTTGACCTGCCAGAATGGCGGACATATGGTGATCAGTTGTTTGAGGGAATTCTAGACAGCAACAAGGTAGGCGCGACACTCGGGAAGCCCTGGAGGGAGGTAACGACCTGTTTGCAAAGATACCAGGCAGAGAAAAAAGTTGCAGCCGTTGCCACGGCAAAACTAGAAGGAATCACGGAAGGGAGCGGGAGGACTCCGGGAGGTGAGCGCCCTATCCCGGGAATGCTCGGCATTGGTAACGAAACGCCCAGCCTGCCGGCCGTAGGGAAGTGTGTGGTGCTGGAGGTGCACGGCTCCCCGCCCGAGCACGGCGTTGCCCTGGAAGCGGCCGCTGCTTGCGCGGAGCAATCGGCCGCCCAGGCGCCCGCGCCGCCGGAGCCGGAGGAGGGGTGTCCGCCCCTCCCCTGTGCACCGGCCGAAACCCAGGAGGAAGATCAGCCGGCTTTGCCCCCCACCCCGGGCGATTCTATGCCTTCTCGCCCGGTGCAAGGAAGCAGTGTCCCTTCTCGGCAGGAGCAGCCGCCGGCGCGCCAGCTGCCGCTCGCGCCCCCCCCCTTCGCTGGGTGGAGGTGGAGGCGGGGGCGCTGCTCCGTTTCGCGCGGGGGAAGGGAGACGCAGAATTAGCTGGGCGAAGGTAGAACAGAAAGCTTTGGAAGAGGGTGATGAAAAACTAGCTCAGGACGTTAGAACTTTAAGCCGAGGAGAAGCGGCGTTTCCAGTGCTCTTTGAGTCCCTGCAGGATGATAGGGTATCCGCGGCTATCACAGCTGGGGTGCCGCGGTGGAGGCAAGGGGCACTGTTACGCCAGTGTGTTTTAGAAAATTGTAATCAGCAGACGCTGCCCGCAGACACCTCCGTTCAGGTCATGTTAAAAAAGATGAGCCGAGTGCCGGTGGGAATGCAGACATTTATAGCAGAAATAGTCACCGCCATGGGAGACAAAAGAGGTGAAATGATAGCCCCTGCCAGACGCAGGCCCTTAGCACAGAGGCGGGAGGGTCGCGCCTAGGCAGAGAGCCTCCGTGCTTCAGGGTCCGGGAAGAGGACGGAAGGGATGGAGATAGATGAAGGACAGCTGACAGTCCTGGACCTCTTCTAACTTATAATCTCTGTGAGAGAATTGAACTGTGATAATTCCGCTATGCGGAATCTCCTAAAATGGACGTGAGACTGTAGATTAACCCTGAGAGCGAGAGTGGCCTTTCAAATACCCGGCTGAGAGACAATTAAAAAGGCGCTGTGAGACATGTTCAGTGATAACCGGACAGCCGCCCCCGAGACTGTGAAAACAGCTTTGCAATCGGACTCGCTTCTACAATCCATCAGGGAAAAAGGGACAGAAAAGTGATGAAAGTGATGTACTGGAAAAATTTCTACATGTTTAAAAGGTTAGAGAGCTCGACCCGCGAGCCTCCAACGGTGCCCCCCCCAAGCCACATCCCCCAGAATTGGGGGGAGATGGCCAGAAGGAGCAAATTGCTGCCTGGGAACAGTGGCTGGACATCAGAGAACAGAGCCTCCAGCTCCTGACCATCATGGCTGACTGAATCCTTCTCGCTTTTCTGTTTATTCATCTCTATCTGAATCCGAGGAAGTTACTGCTCCTCAAAGTCTTTGAGAACTTTCAGGACCTCTCCTTTTTTCTTCTTTAGCTGCAGATGCATCTCCTAGAACACTGCTTCCAGAGTTCCAGGGAAAGGTGTCCGCCCGCCCCCCCACCTCGCAGCAGTTTCGGATTTCTCCTCGCAGCGGTTTCGGATTTCTCCCCGCGGCCGCTGCAGTAAGCGGCGGCTCCTGCCCGGCGGTCCCTGCCCTCGGCTCCTGCCCTCGGCTCCGGCGGCATCTCAGTGCGCGGGGGGTGGGAGGCTGTGGAGCCGGCAGCGGTGGTGACACGGCGCGGCAACAGCCACGGTTTTTCTGTGCGCCGGGCGGGCAGCGAGGAACCTCTTTTCCCAGCATCGACTACGTAACAACAGTTTTCCCTAGCCACCGGGACCGCGCGCAGCTCGCTTGCTGGCACCGGAAAACGGGAAGGAGAGCGCGGCCGCCCGCCGTGCTCCAACAGTACCGGCCCAGCACTCTCTGCGCCTGCGCCCTCGACTGCCGGTGCTCCTGAGTCAACCCCTGGGTGCACTTTTAATAGGTCGTTTTTTTCTGCAAGTATCAAAGACTGTTCATATTGTCTCGTATACTTGCTGCTGACTTTACTGGTTGAATTTGTGTTAACAAGAAGAAATCTGGGAAATCTAGGTTGCTACAAGACTTGCACTTAGTCAGTGCAAAAAGAAAAAGGGGGAGAAAGGGAGGACGGAGAGAGTGAGAGTGCTGGAGTGACTGCTTACAAGCATCCAGCCCACAGCAACAATTCAGCAAAAACAAAGGACTGAAAACGTGGCAGAACTGATCCAGAGGGGACGCAGCAGAATTGTACACCTAACAGGCCGGTGCCAAAGCGCAGCCGAGGCCGAGCAGAATAAGGAAGTTTGGGCGAAATGTAAACTGATTAATAAGCTAGAAGAAACATTTGAATAAATAACATGTGCAAACTTGTAGACTACATATTAAGAAATGTTTAAGTTAGATTTTCCTTGAAAGACTCTCGAAAGTTAAAGTTAAGTAGTGTATCTTTTATCAAAAAAAAAAAAAAATTATAATGTAAAAGTAAGACAAGAAGATTGCTTGTTGGAGCAAAACTGAGCAGTTTGTTTCTTATAGTGATAGTATTAGAATAAGATTTCAAATATTTCTGTCTTGATTTTTTCATTCTGCAAAATCCTGCATGTTTTAGAGTGGTAAGCCTTAGCAGAATTTGTCAGGAAATGTATACCTTTGTATTGTTTGTTAATTAATGATGGGAATTGTCTTGCTAGATAGAAATGAATAACTGGAATTGTAATCTGTTCTTACTGTTTTTCCTGTTTTACTTTGTTTCAATGAGTGTTTGAGTTTTATACCTACAGCTGAATTTAGAAGTACAGTGATCTCGGAGAAGATGGAGCAAAGAAAAGATGGATCTGTGTGCTTGCAGCTTGCAACACTGTTTTCAAACATATCCCAAGCGATCACCCCTGGTGTATTAGTACTTATAAATATATTGTTAAAGTTTAAATGCTATTAGGTTTGTTAAGTTCTGTTACAGTTAAGTATTACAACTAGATTTTATAAGAGTTAACTACAAATATACATAGCTATGTGTGTTATAGCAAGGATTAGGTTCTGTTAAGATTACGTACGTAAACTCATGCATATGCAATCTTTTAATTATCATGTTCATGGTACCATGGTCCTTTTAGTCAAAAGTGTTTGGCAAAGTCTGTTATTTTACAGTCTGCACAACCTGTGTTATGTTTGTTTAACTGTCTCTATTATTTGCTCAGATTTAAGTAACCTTCTTAGTTGTTGTTTCTAACAGTTTTCTCATAAGATCTGTGCTAGGGAAATCCCTCCAGTTAGAGCCCTGGCCCTGGCCAAGCCTTGACTCTCCCTGGTTGGACATCTACCAATGGACCCAGGTGTTTCTGCATCCAAATCGTATTTAAGTCCGGTTTGACTTAATAATTGGAATTTATATCAGCTGGATCCTTTTTGGGGTGGACTTGGAGACCCTATCCGGAAGGGCTTTCCATGTCTTCACTGAAACAAGGCAGCTGTTGCAGACCTTGGATGTTAGCATAGTATTCTAGACTTCAGTAAGGTATTAACCTAATTGACAGCCTTCAGAGACGAAGCAATTGAGACTAATTCACAAGATCACCTTAGAATGTTTAGCACATAGGTGTTGGAAGTATTCTTATGTCTAGTTATGTGTGTTTCTTACTGCACTACCTCTGACAAATGGCTGGTAATGCCATAAACAAACTCATACTGATTAAAACAGAAAGGGGAATTGTAAGGTTGCAAGTATGTGTGTTAAATCACGAAAAAGATACAGATAATTGTACACTTAAAGTATGCCTTTAAGAGCCTGGTTAACAAGCTTAAGTTTTAAAGACTGATTAGTGAACTTTGTAAAAATGGAATTGATAGTTTTAGTAATTATTATAATCATAAGTGTATTATTGCCATGTGTAGTTAAGTATTTGATGAATACAGTAGAAAAAAAAAAAAAAAGTGTAAACCAGGCCTGGATTGCTCAAAGAAAAGAAGATGGATATGTTGGGAAATGGCCATCTCTAAGTGAGCAATCCAGGCCCCTCAGATGAAAGCAAGGCCGGAGAAGCTCATGGTACCTTTCACCAAAATGCGAAGGGACTTTTTTGCCAGTTTAGGATGACAATGCGGGAAGCGGGGAGCGTTGTGGGGGCCTGCCCCGGCTGTAGCCGCCATGGCCCAGGGCTGGGCTTGGTGTGGGTCCCCGGGGCTTGGGCCCGTGTGAACTCTAGCCTTTCAGTGTATAGAGACACTCGTGTATGGTGCAATTATACCTCCCCCAACATTTCCCATTCTACTAATCAACCCTTGAAATTACCTAGTGGCATGTTTTTCATTTGTGGAGATTGAGCCTGGCCAGGTATCCCCTCCAAAATAAAAGGGGGACCCTGTTCTCTTGGAAGGTTGACATTGCTGACCCCTAACACCTCGATGATTCTTAATAAGCTTCAACAGCACCATCTCAGGCGTTTGAAACGCTTTGTACACGGCTTTGCTTCTGATTGTAAATCTAATGTCGAGTTTTGGTCGCCTGCTGCTATTATTGCAGCCTCCTTCCTTGCTCCAGGAGTGGCCTCGGCTTGGGCCTTGGCCCAATTGAACAAACTAGGTTGTTGGCTCTCCAAACAAACAAACAAACGCTACATCTAAAGCAATTTCAGACTTGTTGCTTGATGTGGATTCTGTGAGACACGCCACGTTGCAAAATAGAGCTGCACTAGACTTTTTGTTGTTGGCACAAGGACATGGGTGTGAAGAATTTGAGGGAATGTGTTGCATGAATCTCTCTGATCATTCTAATTCAATACATGCACAATTAAAAACTTTGACTCAGCTCACCCAGCAATTGCAAGTGAGCAATGACTTAGGAATAGCTAA
>JAVTVJ010001891.1:0-70566 GCA_034509425.1 Eopsaltria australis | reverse complement strand
TTCTTTTTCTTTTCTTTTTCTTCTCTTTTTCTTCTCTTTTTCTTCTCTTTTTCTTCTCTTTTTCTTCTCTTTTTCTTTTCTTTTTCTTTTCTTTTTCTTTTCTTTTTCTTTTCTTTTTCTTTTCTTTTTCTTTTCTTTTTCTTTTCTTTTTCTTTTCTTTTTCTTTTCTTTTTCTTTTCTTTTCTTTTTCTTTTCTTTTTCTTTTCTTTTTCTTTTCTTTTTCTTTTCTTTTTCTTTTCTTTTTCTTCTCTTTTTCTTCTCTTTTTCTTCTCTTTTTCTTCTCTTTCCCCCCTCCTTTTCCCCCCTCTCCTTTTTTCCCCCCTCTTTCCCCGGCCTTCTTTTTCCCTCTCTTTTTCCCCCTCTTTTCCCCCTCTTCCCTTCCCCACCTCCTTTTTAACCCCCAAACCTTTATCAATCCCCTGCATCAACTCTTTCCCACTTGCATTTTCACGTTGGAATTTTCTTCCTGGAATCCTGCCTTCGGAATTTTGCTGTGAGCTGCAATCTGCTCCCATTTGTGCTTCCCATTCCCAGTTCATTCCCTGGAAAAAGCTCTACCACCGCTACCTGAGGAGGGAGGAGTCGGCCCTGCAGAGGGTGGAGCAGCTCCTGCAGGAATTCTGCATCTCCAGGGAGCACCAGGGAGCCGTGCTGGGCCTCATCAGGTCAGTCCTGCACCAGGACACCCTCAGAATTCCCTGGATTCGGGAATTCTGCCCTTGCATCCCGGGAATTGTCTCCTAAACTGGTGGGAAATGGGCAGGGAAAGGGATTTGAATGGGACAAAAATCACTAAAAATAGGTACAAAATATTCCTTTGCTTTTTCTTGTTCTGTTTGGACACAAAATCCTGGAATCAGGGAATCAGGGAATTATTTAGAAGGGATTTGAATGGAAAAAAATTCCTGGGAGGGCTCTAAAAATAGGTGCAAAAATAGGTATAAAATTTGGAATTTCTTTTCCTTATTCTGTTTGGACACAAAATCCTGGAATCAGGGAATTATTTAGAAGGGATTTGAATGGGAAAAACACTAAAAATAGGTTAAAAATATTAATTTTCTTTTTCTTGTTCTACTTTTCTTTTCCTTATTCTGTTTGGACACAAAATCCTGGAATCAGGGAATCAGGGAATTATTTAGAAGGGATTTTAATGGGAAAAAATCACTAAAAATAGGTATAAAATTTGCCATTTTTTTTCCTTATTCTGTTTGGGCACAGGATCCTGGAATCAGGGAATCCTGGAATCAGGGAATTATTTAGAAGGGATTTGTATGGGAAAAATCCCTGGGAGGGCTCTAAAAATAGGTATGAAAATGGAGACTCCATCCCTGCCCTGAGCAGCCCATTCCAAAGCTTTCCAGCCTTTTCCGTGGAGAAATTCTCCCAAAAATCCAGTCTAAACCTCCCATTCCCAAGCCCCAAACTGATCCCAGCATTCCAGGGAATGCACAGGCAGAGGAGGAAATCTGGGAAGGAGGAAAAGGGCTGTAATTAATGGATTGGAAGGAGCCTTAAAATCCTCCAATTCCAACCCCCCTGGGAATGGAATTGCATTGAAGGAAGCCTGAAGGAATTAAAGGAAGCCAGAAGGAATTCCTAGGAGTTTATTCCAGCTCCTGAAAAACCTGGGAATTCTTGCCTCCAATGGCTCCTGGCCCAGGAATGGGCTGGAAATCCACGTTCCAACCACCCCAATTCCATGGGAAACACAGCAGGGAGTAATGAATCCTTCCCTGGGGGTTCCACAATTTCCTTGGAGAGTGATTCCCTGGATTCTCCTCGTGCCCAGGTTGGTTTCATCCATGCCCACGGGACCAAAGGTGGATCCCAGCGCGGTTCTGCGGATCTTGGGGAGCCACCCCCTCTTCCCAAAGGCTCAAATCTGCGTCCTCAACAAATTCCCAGATTTGAAGAGGAAGCCAGGGGTGAGTTTTACTCTGATTTGTGGCTTTTGAACACATTCCTGGGGTGGCCTCAAGCCACGTTTTTTATTCCCTCTTTTTTCCTCTTTTTCCTTTTTTCCTCTTTTTCACCCTCTTTTTTTCTCTCTTTTTTAATCCCTTTCTCTCTCTTTTTCCTCTCTTTTTCCTCTCTTTTTCCCTCTCTTTTTCCCTCTCTTTTTCCCTCTCTTTTTCCTCTCTTTTTCCTCTCTTTTTCCTCTCTTTTTCCTCTCTTTTTCCTCTCTTTTTCCTCTCTTTTCCCTCTCTTTTCCCTCTCTTTTCCCTCTCTTTTTTTCCTTTTTCCCCTCCCTTTTTCCCCTCCCTTTTTCCCCTCCCTTTTTCCCCTCCCTTTTTCCCCTCCCTTTTTCCCCTCCCTTTTTCCCCTCCCTTTTTCCCCTCCCTTTCCCTACTCCATTCTCTCACCATTCCCTGGGATCTGACCTCATCCCACATTTTTTGGGGAGATCCACATTTTCCTTCCTGCCATTCCCAGAAGCTGAACTGGATGCAAATATGGGACGTGCTCCTCCCTCCCTCCCTCTCTCCCTGCCACATCCTAAAACTCTGCCCTCTGCATCCCAAACTTCTCCTTTATTTGGGATAACTCGGGCTGCCCGAGGAGGATTTACCAGCTCCTCATGGCCTTTCCCACACTCCTGGAAGCTCCAGGTTTTTCCCTCATTTTCCCTGTCCTTTCCCTCCGCAGCCAGGGCAGATGTGGGCGACCTTGGCCCTCCTGGTGCTGTTTTCCGACGGCGTCGGCGACATCCGGAGGCTGCTGGGGTTTTTCGGGAGCCCCAGGTCGGAGCTGTCGCTGCTGGAGGTGACGGAGGCGCTGCACTGCATGGCCACGGTGCTGCACGCCATGAGGGACAGGGGCGTCCCCATCTCCAACAGGTCAGGACATCCCATTCCCGGCGTCCCAGGGAGCATTCCCGGCGTCCCAGGGAGCATTCCCGGCATCGCAGGGACACCTCCTGCCATCCCAGGGAGCATTCCCAGCATCCCAGGGAGCATTCCCAGCATCCCAGGGACACCTCCTCCCATCCCAGGGAGCATTCCCAGCGTCCCAGGGAGCATTCCCGGCATCCCAGGGAACATTCCCAGCGTCCCAGGGACACTTCCCAGCATCCCAGGGACACCTCCACCATCCCAGGGAGCATTCCCAGCATCCCAGGGAGCATTCCCACCATCCCAGGGAGCATTCCCAGCATCCCAGGGACACCTCCTGCCATCCCAGGGAGCATTCCCGGCATCCCAGGGACACCTCCACCATCCCAGGGACACCTCCACCATCCCAGGGAGCATTCCCAGCATCCCAGGGAGCATTCCCAGCATCCCAGGGACACTTCACTTCCTGCCATCCCAGGCACAATTCCCACCATCCCAGGGACACTTCACTTCCCACCATCCCAGGGGACATTCCCACCATCCCAGGGACACTTCCCACCATCCCAGGGAAAATTCCCACCATCCCAGCTGGCCTTTGGATGCTTTCAGGGATGAGGGGCAGCCACAGCTGCTCAGGGAATTCCAGCCCAGCCAGGAATTCCTTCCCAATATCCCACCCCAGTCTCCCCTTTTTTCCAATCTGAAGCCATTCCCTGTGTCCTGTCCCTCCAGGCCTTGTCCCCAGTCCCTCTCCTGCTTCTCCTGGAGCCCCTGGAATGTTCTGGAAGCTCTCCCTGGATCCATCCCTTCTCCAGGGGAACATTCCCAGCTCTCCCAGTCTGGCTTCAGAGCCTGAGATTGGATCCATCTCCTCTCCAAGAAATTTATGGATCCAGGGGCTTCAAGACACCAGGAAGGGTCTCCCTTCCCTTTTCCTTTCTTTCCCATCCCCATTTTCCATAAGAATCCCTTGGGATGGATTCTGAGTATCCCGAATCCCAGAATCCCAAACCAGTTTGGGTGGGAAGGGCCCTCAAAGCTCATCCAGGGTGCTCCAACCTTTATTTCCAGGGCCTGAAGGGGCTCCAGGAGAGCTGGAGAGACATTTGGGATAAGGAATGGAATTCCAGGACACAGGGAATGGCTTCCCACTGCCAGAGGGCAGGGATGGATGGGATATTGGATAGAAGGAATTGCTGGCTGGGCTGGAATTCCCAGATTTGCTGTGGCTGCCCCTGGATCCCTGGAATGTCCAAGGAAAGGTTGGAGCAGCCTGGGATGGTGGGGCTGGATCAGGATGGGATTGAAGGTCCATGGATCTCATCCCAAACCTTTCTGGGATTCTGGAATCAAGGACACTCAGGATCCACCCCAAGGGATTTTTATGGAAGTTGGGGATGGAAAAGGGAAGGGAGACCCTTCCTGGAGTCCTGAGATTCCCAGGGAAGCACCAGATCCCAAAATTCCTTCCCAGAGAGGAGCTGGGGAGGGGATGGATCCAATCCCAGGCTGGGAGAGCTGGGAATGGAGGGGATTCCCTGGGAATGGAGGGAATTCCCTGGGAATGGAGGGAATTCCCTGGGAATGGAGGGGATTCCCTGGGAATGGAGGGGATTCCCTGGGATTGGAGGGATTTCCCTGGGATTGGAGGGAATTCCCTGGGAATGGAGGGGATTCCATGGGAATGGAGGGGATTCCCTGGGATTGGAGGGATTTCCCTGGGATTGGAGGGGATTCCCTGGGAATGGAGGGGATTCCCTGGGAATGGAGGGGATTCCCTGGGAATGGAGGGGATTCCCTGGGATTGGAGGGATTTCCCTGGGATTGGAGGGGATTCCCTGGGATTGGAGGGATTTCCCTGGGATTGGAGGGGATTCCCCTGGGAATGGAGGGGATTCCCTGGGAATGGAGGGAATTCCCTGGGAATGGAGGGAATTCCCTGGGAATGGAGGGGATTCCCTGGGATTGGAGGGGATTCCCTGTGAATGGAGGAGGTTCCCTGTGAATGGAGGGGATTCCCTGGGATTGGAGGGGATTCCCTGGGAATGGAGGGGATTTCCCTGGGAATGGAGGGATTTCCCCTGGGAATGGAGGGGATTCCCTGGGAATGGAGGAGATTCCCTGTGAATGGAGGGGATTCCCTGGGAATGGAGGGGATTTCCCTGGGAATGGAGGGGATTCCCTGGGATTGGAGGGGATTCCCTGGGACTGGAGGGGATTCCCTGGGACTGGAGGGGATTCCCTGGGATTGGAGGGGATTCCCTGGGAATGGAGGGGATTCCCTGGGATTGGAGGGGATTCCCTGGGATTGGAGGGGATTCCCTGGGATTGGAGGGGATTCCCTGGGATTGGAGGGGATTTCCCTGGGAATGGAGGGGATTTCCCTGGGATTGGAGGGGATTCCCTGGGATTGGAGGGGATTCCCTGGGAAAGGCTATTGCCGGTGTTTTAGAAAGCTGCAGATTTTAATTTGCAATGAATTATTTCTCAGTGATAATCCCTGGTTTATCCTTTCTCTTCCCAGGATTCACTACAATATCTTCTACTGCTTGCACCTGATGGAAAATTCCTCTGGAGCTGTGCAGCCTCTGGAAGGGCCAGGAGCGGGGCTGTGTCCCAGGTAATCCAACCAATTCCCTGAGGGAATTCTGAGCATTCCATGGAGCTGGGGGCAAACATCCCACAGCAGGAAGAGCTGCATTCATCCATCACTGAGGCCTGACAAAGATAAAACTGGTTTTAAGGAGCTTAAGCACGGCTTAGTCCCTTTCAAAAGGTGTTTGTCCTGTGTTTGTGGGGGATGTTTTCCTGTGCTTCCTAA
This sequence comes from Eopsaltria australis, assembly GCA_034509425.1. NCBI lineage: Eukaryota > Metazoa > Chordata > Aves > Passeriformes > Petroicidae > Eopsaltria > Eopsaltria australis. The sequence goes on along the minus strand of JAVTVJ010001891.1, from coordinate 64,914 downwards.
AAAAACCTTTCCCAAGGTTTTTTATTTTTGCTCCAGTGTTTTCCTATTTCTCATTTCCCAACAACCAGATTGAGCCATTTAGTTTTAAATTTCATTTTAATTAATTTAATTTAATTAATTAAGATTTAATTTTAACCATTTTTAAAAGTTAAAAAAAAAATTTTTAGGATTTATTTTAGGGATTTTTAAAGGATTCAAATCAATGGGATGGGATCAATCAATCCCTGATTTCCCTGTTAATCAATTTATTTTATTTTATTTTATTTTTATCTGTTAATTAATTTATTTGATGTGGGAAATTTATTTTAGGGGTTTTTAAAGGATCCAAATCAATGGGGATGGAATCAATCAATCAATCAATCCCTGCTTTTTCCTGTTAATTAATTAGGGAGGATTAATTTTAGGGATTTTTAAAGGATTCAAATCAATGGGGATGGGATCAATCAATCCATGGATTCCCTGTTAATCAATTTATTTTACATGTGAGGATTAATTTTAGGGATTTTAAAAGGATTTAAATCAATGGGGATGGGATCAATCAATCCCTGCTTTCCTTCTTAATCAATTTATTTTATTTTTCCCTGTTAATTAATTTATTTTAGGGATTTTTAAAGGATTCCAATCAATGGGGATGGGATCAATCAATCCATGGATTCCCTGTTAATCAATTTATTTTATTTCCCCCTGTTAATTAATTTATTCCACATCATGGGATTTATTTTAGGGATTTTTAAAGGATTCAAATCAATGGGGATGGAATTAATCAATCAATCCCTGCTTTCCCTGTTAATCCATTTATTTTATTTTTATCTGTTAATTAATTTATTTTAAGTGTGAGGATTTATTTGAGGGATTTTTGAAGGATTCCAATCAATGGGGTGGAATCAATCAATCAATCCCTGCTTTTTCCTCTTAATTAATTAGGGAGGATTAATTTTAGGGATTTTTAAAGGATTCCAATCAATGGGGTGGAATTAATCAATCAATCCCTGGTTTCCCTGTTAATCAATTTATTTGTTTTATCTGTTAATCAGATTATTTTGGGGGTTTTTAAAGGATTCCAATCAATGGGATGGGATCAATCAATCAATCCCTGTTTTCCCTGTTAATCCATTTATTTTATTTTTCCCTGTTAATTTATTTCAGGGATTTTTAAAGGGTTCAAATCAATGGGGATGGGATCAATCAATCCATGGATTCCCTTCTTAATCCATTTATTTTACGTGGGAGGATTTAATTTAGGGATTTTTTCAGGATTCCTGCCTTTCCCTCAGTTTTTTTTGGGAATGTTTCCCTGTTTCCAGTGGAAGCCCCGGTGTCCGACTGACCCACGAGCAGCAGAGGATTCTGAATCACAGGATTGAGCCTGGCCAGACTGTGAAAATCATGGCATTTGCAGGTGAGAGCCCAAAAAGTTGGGAAAATCCATGGATAATTCCCAGTCTTCTCCTTTTTTCTCCTGATCCCTGTGTCCATAGGATTGTGAGATCCCAAAGGGATCCATTTGTGCCTCTGGGATAAGGAACTGAAGGGAAAATCTGCAAGAAAAAAATAGGGGAGAGAGGAGTGGGGAAATGTGGGAATAGACCTGGAAATCCCAAGGTTGGGAAAGGAGGAAGAGGAGAAATTCCAGGTGATGGAGGGGAGATTTCCCTGGAAGAGGAATTCCTGAAGGAATGACCCCATGGAAAAAGGGAGCAGTTCCTGAAAGGCTGACCCTAGGGAAAAAGGGATCCACAGTTCCTGAAAGGCTGACCCTATGGAAAAAGGGATCCCCAGTTCCTGAAAGGCTGACCCTATGGAAAAAGGGATCCACAGTTCCTGCAGGAGTGACCCTATGGAAAAAGGGATCCACAGTTCCTGTGGGAATGACCCTATGGAAAAAGGGATCCACAGTTCCTGTGGGAATGACCCTATGGAAAAAGGGATCCCCAGTTCCTGCAGGAGTGACCCTATGGAAAAAGGGACCCACAGTTCCTGAAGGATTGACCCTATGGAAAAAGGGATCCCCAGTTCCTGTGGGATTGACCCTATGGAAAAAGGGATCCCCAGTTCCTGCAGGAGTGACCCTATGGAAAAAGGGACCCACAGTTCCTGAAGGATTGACCCTATGGAAAAAGGGATCCCCAGTTCCTGTGGGATTGACCCTATGGAAAAAGGGATCCCCAGTTCCTGTGGGAATGACCCCATGGAAAAAGGGATCCCCAGTTCCTGCAGGGCTGACCCTATGGAAAAAGGGATGGATTTTGGGGAAATTCCTTCAAGGAGTTCCCATTCCTGGAGGGATTCCAAATCCCTGTGGATGTGGCACTCATGGATGCCCTTGGAATTGCTGGGAATGGGTGGGCTTGGCCTTCAAGGACTTCTCCAACCTCAATAATTCCATGATTCCCTGAAATCAGGAGTGAAGTGGAATATTGGAGTTTGGGACAGCAGGAGTAAAGAAAAGCAGGTGTAAAAAAAAAGTAAATTATGGAATAACGAATTCCTGAGGGTGGAAATTTCATTCCTTGTTTTCCTCTCCTCTGCAGGCACAGGGAAAACCTCGACCCTGGTGAAGTACGCGGAGAAATTCCCGGAGTTGAAATTCCTGTACCTGGCTTTCAACAAAGCCGTGGCTGAGAAGGGCAAGAGGGTTTTTCCAAGGAATGTCACCTGCAAGACCTTCCATTCCCTGGCTTTTGGGAGTGTTGGGAGATTGTGAGTGGGAATTGAGGGAAGGGGAAAGGGAAGGGAAGGGAAGGGGAAAGGAAAGGAAAGGAAAGGAAAGGAAAGGAAAGGAAAGGAAAGGAAAGGAAAGGAAAGGAAAGGAAAGGAAAGGAAAGGAAAGGAAAGGAAAGGAAAGGAAAAAAAGGGAAAGGAAAGGAAAGGAAAGGAAAGGAAAGGAAAGGAAAGGAAAGGAAAGGAAAGGAAAAAAAGGGAAAGGAAAGGAAAGGAAAAAAAGGGAAAGGAAAGGAAAGGAAAGGAAAGGAAAGGAAAAAAAGGGAAAGGAAAGGAGAAAGAAAAGGAAAAAAAAGGGGAAAGGAAGAAATGGAAAGGGGAAAAAAGGAAAGGAAAGGAAGAAGGAAAGGGAAAAAATGGAAAGGAAAAAAAGGAAAGCAAAAGGAAGTGGTTTTGATGGAAATCTCTGGGATTTGAGGCAGCACAAATAATGGGAAATTCATCATTCCTGGTTTCCAAATGGATTTCCAGGGATTGCAGCAGCCTCAAAGCCAAGGAGCTCCTCACAGGGAGCTGGAAATCCACTGGGAATGGGATTTTCCCACTTCCCATTTCCACTGGAATGCTGGAACCACCCCAAGTGCTGATTTTCCTGAGCAAATCCCATTCCCTGAGCTATAAAAACAGGGAAATCCCATTCCCTGGCTCAGAATTCCAGGGATTAGCTCCATTTTCCATCCACAAAACGTATCAAATCAACAAAATTGTGCTTCCACCAGAACAAATCCATACAGATCTTTAAGATACTCCATCATCAAAATAGAAATCAGATATTGAATTGAATGTCTGAATGAATCAGATACTGAACAGGGATAAAAATCCAAGTTTTTTCCAGGGATAGTGCAGAAAAAAAAGGGATTTCTGTGAGTTTTAAGTTTTATTAAATATATTTCATTAACATTTTCTTTTTAATCTTTTTCCCTCCCCCTTTCTGGCCCAGCTACAAATCCAAAGGCAAGCTGCAGTTCTCCAAGCTCTCCGTTTATTCCATCAGCTTCCTCCTGAGGCACAGGGAGGGCCAATCCCTGTTTGTCAGAGGGAAAACCGTGTCCCAAACCTTGGAAAACTTCTTCTCCTCCTGGGATGAGGAGATCAGCGAGGAGCACGCGCCCCTGTGGTGCAAAAACACCCAGGGGCAGATGCAGCTCGTGAGCAGGAGGGAGAAGGAGGTGAGTTGTTGGGATGGAGTTCCTGGGATTTTTGGAGGTTGGATGGGGTTTGGAGGGATTTGGGATCATGGGAAGTGTTCCTTGCTGGTGGGTGGGGTGGGGTTGGGTGGGGTTGGAGGGGGTTTCCCGCTCAAATTATTCCCTGGTTTAGTAAAATGTTCCGTGTTCATCCCCTTCCAGAATGTTTTGTAGGGAGGAGGGATCAGAGATTGGGAGGAGGGATCAGAGATTGGGAGGAGGGATCAGAGATTGGGAGAGGGAATCAAAGATTGGGAGAGGGAATCAAAGATTGGGAGGAGGGATCAGAGATTGGGAGGAGGGATCAGAGATTGGGAGAGGGAATCAAAGATTGGGAGAGGGAATCAAAGATTGGGAGAGGGAATCAAAGATTGGGAGAAGGGATCAAGGATTGGGAGGAGGGATCAGAGATTGGTAGGAGGGATCAAAAATTGAGAGAAGGGATCAAAGTTTGGGAGGAGGGATCAAAGATTGGGAGGGGGAATCAAAGATTGGGAAGTGGAATCAAAGATTGGGAGGAGGGAATCAAAGATTGGGAGAAGGAATCAAAGATTGGGAGAAGGAATCAAAGATTGGGAGAGGGGATCAAAGATTGGGAGAGGGAATCAAAGATTGGGAGAGGGAATCAAAGATTGGGAGGAGGGATCAGAGATTGGGAGGGATCAAAGATTGGGAGAGGATCAAAGATTGGGAGAGGAATCAAGATTGGGAGAAGAATCAAAAGTGGGAGAGGAATTAAAGATTGGGAGAAGGAATCAAGGTGGGAGGGAGGAATCAAAGATTGGGAAAGAATCAAAGATTGGAGGAGGAATCAAGGTGGGAGAGGAGTCAAGGTGGGAGGAGGGATCAAAGGTGGAAGTGGAATTAAAGATTTGGGAGGAGAAGGGATCAGGGTGGGAGGAGGAATCAAAGATTGGGAGAGGGAATTAAAGGTGGGAGGAGGAATCAGAGATTGGGAGAGGGAATCAAGATTGGGAGAGGGAATTAAAATTGGGAGGAGGAATCAAAGATTGGGAGAGGAATCAAAGATTGAGAGGAAGAAATTTGGGAAAAAGGGATAATCCCTATTCCCTAAAATGTCCCTGCCCATGGATGGGTGGGAATGGATGGACTTTGGGACCCTTCCCAACCTGGACCATTCCATGATTTTATTCCATCTTTTATTTTTATTCCATGCTTTTATTTTATTCCATTATTTTATTTTTCTTCCTGATTTTATTTATTTTTATTCCATGATTTTTTAAGTACTGATTTCATTTTATTCCCGCGATTTTATTTTTTTCTTCCATTTTTTTATTCCATGATTTTTATTTTATTCATTTTTAAATTCCATACTTTTATTTTCATTCTGTATTTTATTTTTATTCCACAATGTTATTTATTTTTATTCCATTATTTTTCTTTTTTTCCATGATTTTATTTTTATTCCATTATTTTATTTTTATTCCAATATTTTATTTTTATTCCACGATTTTATTTATTTTTATTCCATGATTTTTTTTTTTCATTTCCTGATTTTATTTTTATTCCACGATTTTATTTTTCTTCCATTTTTTTATTCCATGATTTTTATTTTTATTCCATTTTTTAAATTCCATACTTTTATTTTCATTCTGTGATTTTATTTTTATTCCACAATGTTATTTACTTTTATTCCATGATTTTATTTTTATTCCCTGATTTTATTTATATTTATTCTATTATTTTATTTTTATTCCATGATTTTATTTTTATTCCACAATTTTATTTTTATTCCCTGATTTTATTTATTTTTATTCCATGATTTCATTTTTCTTCTATGATTTTATTTTCATTCCATGATTTTGTTTTTATCCCACTCTTTTATTTACTTTAATTCCACAATTTTATTTCCATCCCACAATTTCATTTTCATTCCATACTTTAATTTCATTCCATGATTTTATCCCAACCCTTCCAGATCATCGTGGAGGAGGCCAAGGAGATCTGGCACAACATGAAGAAACTGGATGGAGATGCAGAAAAAAGATACAAGATGACCTGTGATGGTAAAAAACATGGAAAATCCTTGGGAAAAGGGGGGAAAATCCATGATTTATTATTCCAGAGGGAAAAAAATCCCATTTTCCCTCTGCTGGGAATGTCCCTCTGGCTCAGTTTTCCAGCAATAAATTGAATTTCTGCTCTCCCCAGGACAAATTTTAAGGATATTCCATCCTTTCCTCTGGATAATGCCAGAGAAAACTGGGAAGAACCTTTTCCTTGGAATTTTTCTGGGGGCCATTCAGAAGTTGGGAGTTGCCAAAGGAAACAGAGATTTTTTTTTTTCCAACCCTTCCAAACGTGGAAATTCCAAGCAGGAAAAAAGGCCAGAAATGTTAAAAACAACCCAAAAAAAAAATGGGAAGAAAGGGATTTATTCTAAAAATCCTGATTATTCCAAGGGAATTCCCTTCTCCCTGAAATTCCTGATTTTTTTTTCCCCTCAGGATATTTGAAACTGTGGCAGCTCAGCAAGCCCCAGCTCTCGGGATACGACGCGATTTTCGTGGATGAAGCTCAGGATTGCACTCCAGGTGAGATTTTCCTTGGATTTGGAGCTCCAATCCCATTTCCAGAGGGGATTTCCATGTGCTGGGAATGTCTAAACTGAAACACTTGGAATTTAAATGAAATTTCCCTGCAAGTTTAACAGTTAAACTGAGCTTTTCCCTGGATTTGGAGCAGCTTCTTCCCTAAATCCAAGCTGAGTTTTTCCCTGGATTTGGAGTAGCTTCTTCCCTAATTCCAAGCTGAGCTTTTCCCTGGATTTGGAGCAGGTTCTTCCCTAAATCCAAGCTGAGTTTTTCCCTGGATTTGGAGTAGCTTCTTCCCTAAATCCAAGCTGAGCTTTTCCCTGGATTTGGAGCCGGTTCTTCCCTAAATCCAAGCTGAGCTTTTCCCTGGATTTGGAGCAGCTTCTTCCCTAAATCCAAGCTGAGCTTTTCCCCGGATTTGGAGCAGCTTCTTCCCATGGATCCAAGCTGAGCTTTTCCCTGGATTTCGAGCAGCTTCTTCCCAATCCAGGCTGAGCTTTTCCCTGGATTTGGAGCAGCTTCTTCCCTAAATCCAAGCTGAGCTTTTCCCTGGATTTGGAGCCGGTTCTTCCCTAAATCCAAGCTGAGCTTTTCCCTGGATTTGGAGCAGCTTCTTCCCTAAATCCAAGCTGAGCTTTTCCCTGGATTTGGAGCAGCTTCTTCCCTAAATCCAAGCTGAGCTTTTCCCTGGATTTCGAGCAGCTTCTTCCCAATCCAGGCTGAGCTTTTCCCTGGATTTGGAGCAGCTTCTTCCCTAAATCCAAGCTGAGCTTTTCCCTGGATTTGGAGCCGGTTCTTCCCTAAATCCAAGCTGAGCTTTTCCCTGGATTTGGAGCAGCTTCTTCCCTAAATCCAAGCTGAGCTTTTCCCTGGATTTGGAGCAGCTTCTTCCCTAAATCCAAGCTGAGCTTTTCCCTGGATTTGGAGCAGGTTCTTCCCTTGGATCCAAGCTGAGCTTTTCCCTGGATTTGGAGCAGCTTCTTCCCAATCCAAGCTGAGCTTTTCCCTGGATTTGGAGCAGCTTCTTCCCTTGGATCCAAGCTGAGCTTTTCCCTTGATTTGGAGCAGCTTCTTCCCAATCCAAGCTGAGCTTTTCCCTCATGATCCCACTTTTTTTTCCCCCCACAGCCATCGTGTCCATCGTCCAATCCCAGAAATGTGGGAAGATCCTGGTGGGAGATCCCCACCAGCAGATTTACACCTTCCGAGGAGCCATCAACACCCTCTACTCCCTGCCTCACACCCACATCTTCTTCCTCACCCAGGTAAGCTTGGAATTCCCCATGGAAAAACCCCAAATCCATGGAAAATCTGCGGGGTTTGCTTTTCCCTTGAGTGCCAGGGAATCCTGGAATTGTGGGGTTTCATGGAGCGATCCCATTCCTCGTGGCTGGAAAAGTGGGAGGCGCTTTAAGAATGATCAGGGTTTTTCAGGAATGTTTTGGTGGGGTTTTGGTTTTTCCATGAGAAAAATGGTCCAGGAATTCAGTGGGAATGGTGTCATTTGGGTTTAAGGATGACCAGGATTTTCCAGGAATATTTTGGAGGGATTTTGATGCTTTTTCCATGGAAAAATTGGCCAGGAGCTTGATGGGAATCCTGTGATTTCAGTTTAAGAATGGCCAGGATTTCTAGGAATAATTTGAGGGGGAGTTTGGTGCTTTTTCCAAGAGAAAAATTCTCCAGGAAGTTGATGGGAATTGTGGAATTTGGATTTAAGGATGACCAGGATTTCTGGGAATATTTTGGTGGGATTTTGATGCCTTTCCAGGATAAAACTTCTCCAGAAAGTTTTAAGAATAACCAGGATTTTCAAGAATATTTTATTGGGATTTTGATGCTTTTTCCATGTAAAAGTTGTCCAGAAGTTTGGTGGGAATTGCAGAATTAGGATTTAAGGATGACCAGGATTTCTGGGAATATTTTGTTGGGATTTTGATGCCTTTTCCAGGATAAAAATTCTCCAGAAGGTTTTAAGAATAACCCGAATTTCCAAGAATATTTTGGGTCAATTTTGCCGCTTTTTCCACAAGCAAAATTCTCCAGAAAATTCCTGGGAATTCCCTAATCCCTCATGGATCAATCCCTGTGTGGTTCCCCACCATTCCCTGTGGTTTTCCTGCTGATCCTGGTTTTTTTCCTGGCAGAGTTTCCGCTTCGGGCCCGAGAAGAAATGCTCCAGGAGCTTGGTGGGAATTGCAGAATTTGGGTTTAAGGATGACCAGGATTTCTGGGAATATTTTGGTGGGATTTTTTTGGTCTTTCCAGGAGGAAAGTTCTCCAGAAGGTCTTAAGAATAACCAGGGTTTCCAGGAATATTTTGTTGGGATTTTGATGCCTTTTCCAGGATAAAAATTCTCCAGAAGGTTTTAAGAACAACCAGGATTTCCAGGAATATTTTGGTGCAATTTTGCCGCTTTTTCCACAAGAAAAAATTCTCCAGAAAATTCCTGGGAATTCCCTAATCCCTCATGGATCAATCCCTGTGTGGTTCCCCCCATTCCCTGTGTTTTTCCCGCTGATCCCGGGTTTTTTCCGGGCAGAGTTTCCGCTTCGGGCCCGAGATCGCCTACGTGGGATCCACGATCCTGGACGTGTGCAAGGGGATCCGGAACCAATCCCTGCTGGGAGGAGAGCAGGAGGGTGAGCTGGGACTGGGAACTGCAGGGAGAGTCCCAAAAATCCCTGTGCTTCGGGATAAAAATTATTAATTATTTATTAATTATTTATTAATTATTTATTAATTATTTATTAATTATTAATTATTAATGTTAATTAAGTAGTCATATTAACTGTAAATATTAAAGAATAATCAAGTCAATCTGGTTTCAATTTAGTTTGAAGTTTAAAATTAAGTGGGTGTTTAAAAAGACAAATTTAATTGATCTTCTAAAATTAAATTGATCATAAAATTATTTATAATAAAATTATTTATAATTAAATAATTTATAATAAAACTATTTTAATAAATTATTATAATAACATTATATAATAATTATAATAAAATATTTATAATATTATTTATAATACAATAACTTTATAATATTATTTATAATAAAAATATTTAATAATATTATTTATAATCAACATTATTTATAATGCAATTATTATAATAAAATTATTATTTATTATAATAAAATGTAAATATCCAGTTATTAATAAAAGGTAGAATAACAAAATATTAAATGAGTAATGAAATAGAAAGTTCGATTAATCATAAAGCCTTAATAATAATAATTTATTTTCTATAATTAAATTAATAATAAAATATAGTAATGATGAATATTAATGATTCATGTTAATCCGATTAAGAAAATTAATAATTTCATGTTTAAAATTTAGTAAATTATACAGTTAAATCAGTAATAAATATTGATAATAAATACTAAGATTAAACACTGCTATTAATGAATTGATTAATTAATACCAATCAGCAATTAATTAAATTAAGAAACTTTGCATTAAGAAGTTGAATTGAATGTGAAATCGAAGCTTAAAATGCAGAAACCTCAAATGTATAAAACTAAATAATGAGCAAAATGATTAATAAATTTTAATTAAATTAAGAACATCAGTTTAACCTTTCAAATTAGAGTTAGAATTCAATAATTAAATGTATAAAACTGAATCAATAATAAATATTGATCAGAAATTTTAAGGCTAAATGCCACTGGTAAATATGAGTCAGGAATGAATTAATTAAATTAGGAAACTTTACATTAAAGAATCAAATTTCAAGTGAAATTTAAGTTTGGAATGCACAAGCTTCAAATGCATGAATAATAATCAAAATTATTAATAAATAGAATTAAATTAAGAAAAATAATTTTCTATTTGAAATTAAAGTGTCAAATTCAATAATTAAATTTATAAAAGAGAATTAATAGTGAATATTGATAATAAATATTAAGAATAAATGGTAGTCAGGAATTAATTAAAGTAAGAAACTTTATAAAATTAAATTTAAAGTGAAATTTTAAGTTTAAAAATTAATCAGGAAAATTTTTAATAAATATTAACAAATTAAGAAAATTAATAGAAGAGCTGAAATTAAAGTTTCAAATTCAATAATTAAATTAAAACCTGAACCAATAATAAATATTAAAAATAAATACTACTGATAAATGCCAAGGAGAAATTAATTAAGGTTTAAGGACTAATTTTAAATTAAGTTTAAAGTGTTAAAATAAATGTGAAAAACTGGATTCATGAGGACAATTATTAATAAATATTAGTAAATTGATCAATTAAATTTATAATATTAATTTATAATAATATTGGTAAAATAATTAATCAAACCAATAAAATGAAATTAGTAGTAACTATTACTCACAAATAATAGACTAAAAATTAAAGACATCAATTAATGAGCCCTGCTGGTTGCAGGGGGTGTTTTTTGGGAATTCCAGGCTGGAATTCCCATGGATAACGGGAATTTCTCCCTCAGGCCACGTCCGGGGAGCCCGGGGTGGGACGATGGCGCTGCTCTCACGCAGCAACTGGAACGTCTTCGAGGACGCCGTGGAGTTCTCTGGGAGACAGCCCCCGGCCAAAATCCACGTCATCGGGGTGAGGGGCAGCACCCACGAAAAAATTCCAAGGATTTCAGTGGAAATTCCAGGAAAAATGGGAATTTTTTGTGGCCAGGGATGCCGTTGTTCTCTGAGCTGACCAGGCCTCGTCCTGTTCTCAGGCTTCTTTGTGCAGGCCTCAATCCATTTTTAGGCTTTTTTCCCATTTCTATGAGGGAAAAAATGGGGTAGGAAGAAGGGATGGACAGCTGGAACAAATAATTCCAATGATTTAAATGAATATTCCAGAAAAAAAGAGGAATTTTCAGGAAAAAACTGGAATTTTTTGTGGGCCCGGGATGCCGTTATTCTCCAAGCTGACCAGGCCTTGTCCTGTTTTGAGGCTTCTTCGTCCTGTTTTTATCAGGAATGGGGCCAGGGAAAGAGGGATGGACACCTGGAATAAATAATTCCAAATATTTCAATGAATATTCCAGGAAAAAGCAGGAATTTTCAGGAAAAAACGGGAATTTTTTGTGGCCAGGGATGCTGTTATTCTCCGAGCTGACCAGGCCTCGTCCTGTTCTCAGGCTTTTTTGTGCAGGCCTCAATCCATTTTTAGGCTTTTTTCCCATTTTTATGAAGGAAAAAAAGGGGTAAGGAAGGAGGGATGGACACCTGGAACAAATCATTCTGAGGTTTTCAATGAATATTCCAGGAAAAAGCAGGAATTTTCAGGAAAAAAATGGATTTTTTTGTGGGCCAGGGATGCCGATTTTCTCCAAGCTGTGTAGGCCTCAATCCATTTTGAGGCTTTTTTTACATTTTTATGAGGGAAAAAATGGGGCAGGGAAAGAGGGATGGAGGCTTGGAACAAATAATTCCAAGGATTTAAATGAATATTCCAAGAAAAAGCAGGAATTTTCAGGAAAAAGCAGGAATTTTTGGTGGGCCAGGGATGTTATTTAGAGCTGTTACCCTCCAACCTGTGCAGGCCTCAATCCATTTCTATTTTGGTTTTTAGTTTTATTTTAGGTTTTATTTTTATTTTAGGTTTTATTTTTATTTTAGGTTTTAGTTTTTAATTTTATTTTAGTTTTTTATTTTTCGTTTTATTTTAGGTTTTATTTTTACTTTTATTTTTATTTTTTTTTAATTGTTTAATATTTTAATTTTTATTTTATTTTTTTATTTTTATTTTATTTTTTATGTTTATTATATTTTTATTTTTATTTTTGGTTTTATTTTTATATTATTTTTTATTTTGGTTTTTATTTTATTTTTATTTTGCTTTTTTTTGTTTTATTTTTTATTTTATTTATTTGTTTATTTTTATTTTATTTTTATTAACTTTTATTTTTTATTTTATTTTAATGTTTAATCTTTTAATTTTATTTCATTTTTTATGTTTATTATATTTTATATTTTATATTTTATTTTGGTTTTTTTTTAATTTTATTTATATTTAATAATTTACTTTATTTTTTTTCTTAAATTTTTTTTAATTTTATTTTAATTGTTTAATCTTTTAATTTTTATTTATTTTTAATTTTATTTTATTTTTATGTTTATTGTATATTCATTATTTTTTATTTATTTTTATTTTTATTTTTATTTTTTATTTTTTATTTTTATTTTATTTTTCGTTTTGGTTTTAGTTTTAGTTTTAGTTTTACTATTTATTTATTTAAATATTTTTATCCATTTAAATTTTTCTATTTTAATTTTTATTTTTGATTGATTTATTGATTGATTGATTGGTTCATTGATTGATTGATTGATTAATTTCAATAATTTTTCTTTAGGGACTGGAGAGGTTTGGCCTGAGCAGAATTTATGACATTTGGAAGCTGAGCCAACCTGCAGCCGTCAGGAGAAGCTGTGAGTATTCCCAAATCCTTCTTTTCCCAGGAATTTTCAGCTTTCCCTGGAATTCCAAACCCTTTTTCATGGATAATTTTAAACTTCCTCATTAATTTTTTGCTTGAAATCTGATTTTTTAATGGTTTTATCATCCCAGGCTGGGCTTTTCTGGCTGCTTAATCCCAGAAATCCCAAAATTTGGGAATTGTCAGGCACTTTTTCCCAGTTTTCCACTGGGATTCCTTATTTTGAGTGGAAATAAACCCAGAATTTGGGATATTTTTCCAACAATCTTTTAAATTTTTGATAGTTTTTAATTTGTCTTCAGCTTGCCCTGGATTGTTTTGGGTGTCAAGCTCATTTTTAAAATTTCCTTTAAAAAGAGGGAATAAAATTCGGGATAAAAATTTGGGATAAAATTCAGGATTTCTTTTAAAAGATGGAATAAAATTCCAGATAAAAAAATTTGGGATAAAATTCAGGATTTCCTTTAAAAGATGGAATAAAATTCAGGATAAAATTCCAGATAAAATTTAGGATTTCCTTTAAAATATGGAATAAAATTCAGGATAAAATTGAGAATAAAATCCAGGATTTCCTTTAAAATATGGGATAAGATTCAGCATAAAAAATTGGGAAAAAATTCAGGATAAAATTCAGGATTTCCTTTAAAATATGGAATAAAATTCCAGATAAAATTCCAAATAAAATTCAGAATTTCCTTTAAAATATGGAATAAGATTCAGGATAAAAATTTGGGATAAAATTCAGGATAAAATTCAGGATTTCCTTTGAAATATGGACTAAAACTCAGGGGAAAATTCAGGATTTTTTTTCAAATATGGGAGAAAATTTGGGATAAAATTCAGGATAAAATTCCAGATAAAATTTAGAATTTCCTTTAAAATATGGAATAAGATTCAGGATAAAAATTTGGGATAAAATTAAGGATAAAATTCAGGATTTCCTTTAAAATATGGAATAAAATTCAAGATAAAATTAAGGATAAAATCCAGGATTTCCTTTAGAATATTAAATAAAATTGAGGATAAAATTGAGGATAAAATTCAGGATAAAATTCAGGATTTTCTTTCAAATATGGGATAAGATTCAGGATAAAAATTTGGGATAAAATTGAGGATAAAATTCAGGATTTCCTTTAAAATATGGCATAAAATTCAGGATAAAATTCAGAATTTCCTTTAGAATATGGAATAAAATTCCAGATAATTTTATTAAATATTTTAAAGGAAACCCTAAATTTTAAGGATAAAATTCAGAATTTCCTTTAAAATATGGAATAAAATTGAGGATAAAATCCAGGATTTCCTTTAAAATATGGAATAAGATTCCAGATAAAATTTAGGGTTTCCTTTAAAATATTTCATAAAATTCAGGATAAAATTCAGGATTTCCTTTAAAATATGGAATAAAATTGAGGATAAAATTCAGGATTTCCTTTAAATTATGGAATAAAATTCCAGATAAAATTTAGGGTTTCCTTTAAAATATGGAATAAAATTCAGGATAAAATTCAGGATTTTCTTTCAAATATGGGATAAGGTTCAGGATAAAAATTTGGGATAAAGTTGAGGATAAAATTCAGGATTTCATTTAAAATATGGAATAAAACTCAGAATAAAATTCAGGATAAAATTCAGAATTTCCTTTAAAATATGGAATAAAGTTCAGGATAAAATCCAGGAATTCATTTAAAATATGGAATAAAATTGAGGATAAAATTCAGGATTTCCTTTAAAATATGGAATAAAATTCCAGATAAAATTTAGGGTTTCCTTTAAAATATTTCATAAAATTCAGGATAAAATCCAGGATTTTCTTTCAAATATGGAATAAAATTGAGGATAAAATTCAGGTTAAAAATCCCTCCTTTAAAATCCAGCAGTAAGAGACAAGTTTTTTATGGAGAAAACAAAAGCTTCACCAATTTTCCCACCAATTATTAATTCCATGGATATCATTCCCACATTTCTGGGAGGTGAAAATTCCTTCGCCAGCTGCGAAACAAAGACAAATTAACCCAGCGTGGAAAAACCTTAATTAAACCTTTAATTAAAACCAAACCACATGGAACAAACCCATCCTCACCCTCCCCACAGCCAACCTGGAGATCGAGGATTCCTTCATCAAAAAGTGGGAAGAGGGCGATGGATTTTTGGGATTGAAGGAATACGCGCAGCGCGTGGACGACAGGGACCTGGAGGTGAAGATTTCCATCGTGGAGAAATACAGGGAGAGGATTCCCGAGCTGGTGGCCAGGATCCAGGGCAGCCACGTGGCCCAGGAGTCCCTGGCAGGTGAATCCATGGCCAGGGGGGAAAATCGGGATGGGTTTCCAGCTATCTCATCCTGGAAAAAAGGATTGATTGGTTTTTTAGGGAGGAAGGAGGTGGAATGGGATTGGGATCTTTCTGTGCTGGAGTTGCTGGGAGAGCTGGGAATGCTCTCCTGGAGAAGGAAAGATTCCAGAACATTCCTGGGGCTCCAGGAGAGCTGGAGAGGGACTGGGGACAAGGCCTGGAATTTCAGGACACAGGGAATGGCTTTAAACTGGAAAAGGGGAATTTGGATGGGATATTGGGAAGGAATTCCTGGCTGGGCTGGAATTCCCAGAGAAGCTGTGGCTGTCCCTGGATCCCTGGAATGTCCAAGGCCAGGATTCCCGAGCTGGTGGCCAGGATCCAGGGCAGCCACGTGGCCCAGGAGTCCCTGGCAGGTGAATCCATGGCCAGGGGGAAAATCAGGATGGGTTTTCTAATCATCTCATCCTGGAAAAAGGATTGATCTGGGTGGAGTTGGGTTTTTAAGGAAAAAGGAGGTGGAATGGGAGGCTTTGGGATTGGGATCTGTCTGTGCTGGAGCTGCTGGGAGAGCTGGGAATTCCCAGCCTGGAGAGGAGAAGACTCCACAACATTCCAGGGGCTCCAGGGGAGCTGCAGAGGGACTGGGGATAAGGGATGGAGGGACAGGACAAAGGGAATGGCTTCCCAGTGCCAGAGGGCAGGGATGGATGGGAGATTGGGAAGGGATTCCTGGCTGGGCTGGAATTCCCAGAGCAGCTGTGGCTGCCCCTGGATCCCTGGAATGTCCAAGGCCAGGCTGGAGCAGCCTGGGACTGTGGGAATGTGGAGTCTCTTCCCATTTGGGATTCCTGTTGGAATGTGAGGAGGGAAAATTCCTCAAATTCCTATTTGGGAATGTGGCTGGAGCTGGGGATGCCGGGCAGGAATCTCCCTTGGCACGAAATTCCCTTCACCCATCCGGATTCCCTGGAGAGGAGCTTTGCTCCTGCTTTAAACTCGGGAAGAGCGGGAAGGACACAGAATGAAATGAAATGAAATTAAATCGAATTAAATGAAATTAAATGCAATTAAAAATACCAGTGTTGGTGGAAGGACTGATCCCTTTTCCCTTCGCTTCTCCCTGTTTTCCCCCGTGGATGCAGATTTCCTGATCGGCACCGTGCACCAGGCCAAGGGGCTGGAATTCGACACCGTGCTGGTGGCCGACGACTTCGTGCAGATCCCGTCGGGCAGCGGGGCCTTCCTGAGCAGGATGGACACGGCTCTGGGTGAGGGAAAGAGGGAGCTGAGCTGGGGAAGGGGCTGGAAAAGCAGGGAAAACTCAGGGAGATGGGAATGCTCAGCCTGGGGAAAAGGGGATCAGCGGGATCTGATCCCAGGGAACAGCCTCAGGCTGGGCCAGGGGAGGCTCAGGGTGGATTTTAGGGAAGATTTCTCCATGGAAAAGGCTGTCAGGCATTGGAACTCCCCAGGGAAGGGGTGGAATTCCCATTCCTGGAGGGATTTCCCAGCCCTGTGGAGGTGGCACTTGGGGACAGGGGCAGGGGTGGTGGCTCTGGCAGTGCTGGGAATGGTTGGATTCAATCCCAGAGAGGCTTTTCCAATCAAAACGATTCCCTGGCTCCAATAATCCCATCCAGGCAAAGAAAGGAGCTGGGATGAGCCCATTCCCAGTGGGATGAACGAGCCCATTCCCAGTGGGATTAGATGAACCCATTCCCAGTGGGATATTTTAAGAGTAAGGATATTTTAAGGATAAGGATATTTTAAGGATAAGGATATTTTAAGGATAAGGATATTTCCAGGATATTTTCAGGACACTCATCCAGGTGGGTGAAGCATTGGAAGACCCACAGATCTGCCCATGCCTGTCCCTAAATCCCTGGATTTCCTCTCCCCACGGCAGGCAGGACCCCTGAGGATGAGTGGAACCTGCTCTACGTGGCCGTGACCCGAGCCAAGAGGTGCCTGCTGCTGTCCAAATCCCTGGAAAACCTTTTATCCCTGGCTGGGGTGAGTGAAACCTTCCCAGGGCTGGGGGGTGATGCAGGGCACCAGAGCGTGATCCCAAATCCATCCAGTGGGAAGACATGGGATTGCACTGGCTTTTTCCAGAGTTCTTGCATTTGGGTGTTGTTTTCCACAGATCCTGGGTTTTTATCTCCATGGAAGGGTGGGGATTCCCTCTTCCCTGCCTGGAGTCCCTTCCAACTCTTCCTTTATTTTCTTTCTTTATTTCCTTCCTTTTATTCCTTCCTTTATTTCATTTCCTTTCTTTTCTTCTTTCCTTTATTATTTCTTCCTTTCCTTTCCTTTCCTTTCCTTTCCTTTCCTTTCCTTTCCTTTCCTTTCCTTTCCTTTCCTTTCCTTTCCTTTCCTTTCCTTTCCTTTCCTTTCCTTTCCTTTCCTTTCCTTTCCTTTCCTTTCCTTTCCTTTCCTTTCCCTTCCCTTCCCTTCCCTTCCCTTCCCTTCCCTTCCCTTCCCTTCCCTTCCCTTCCCTTCCCTTCCCTTCCCTTCCCTTCCCTTCCCTTCCCTTCCCCTCCTCCTCCTCCTTCCCTCCTCCTTCCCTTTCTCCTGGAGTTTTTCAAATTTGGGATTTTGCTCCTTCTTTAAATCCCATCGTGTTCCAGGACACTTCCATAGGGGTTAAACAACCAACAGAGCTCCCTCTGAGGGTGCCATTCCCATTTTTCCGTGTTTGCCAGGAGCGATTCCTGCGGGTGGAGCTGCTGGGCGAGGCTGGGAAGGAGCAGCACAGAGCTCCCATCAATTGCTGTGTGTCAGGATGTTCAAATTCCCTGGAATTCAGCTCCAGGCTGGTGGTCAAGAAGCTCCCGTTGACTCACGTGCGTCCCTTCCCTGGGCTTTGGGATTTGGGCTTTGGGATTTGGGCTCTGGGATTTGGGGTTTGGGCTTTAGGGTTTAGGACCCTTCCCCATCCATTTCCTGGTGCTCACAGGATTTGGGGTTTGGGAGCCTTCCCAAATCATCCCAGTCCCAAATTCTGAGCAGGAATCTCAGCTCCCCATCCCCTTCCTGGTGCTCTTGAGATTTGGGGTTTGGGAGCCTTCCCAAATCATCTCAATCCCTGTTCTGGGCAGGGATCTCAGCTCCAGGACAAGGGACAGGAGCACCCACGGGATGAGAGGGAATGGCCTCAGGCTGTGCCAGGGGAGGTTTAGGCTGGATTTTGGGGAAAATTCCTGCATGGAAAGGGTTTTCAAGCATGGAAATGGGGTGGAATTCTCATTCCTGGAGGGATTTCAAACCCTGTGGATGTGGGACATCCAAGGGTGGCCTTGGCAGTGCTGGGAAAGGTTGGACTCAATATCCTTAAGGATCTTTTCCAGCCATTCCATGTGGGATTTCCTTGCTTTGGGCACATCATTCCTCTTTCCCTGCATTGTGGCAGAGCTTGGAAGCAGAAATTGAGTTGTTCCAGTTTCCTCTTCCCTGAAATCTCCTCCTTCCCTCCCGCAGAGCGACGGCAGCCGGGATCTGGGGGGATTCCTGTGCCAGGCTTGCACCCGGGAATGGTTCGGCGCCCTGGCTCCTCTCACCTCCTTCCCAAGCACCCAGGAAGGGCCCATCCAGCTCTGACCAAGCCCTGCAGCCTCCCAGAGCCATCCTGGACGTGGGACAAATCCTCCTGGCACAGCCCAGCTCCAAAATCGGGGGATGTTGGAGCAGGATTTCAGCCCAGATCCAAAATTGGAGAGAGGTTGGAGCAGGATTTCAGCCCAGCTCCAAATTCCAGGTGGATGTTGGAGCAGGATTTCAGTCCAGATCCGAAATTGGGGGATGTTGGAGCTGGATTTCAGCCCAGTTCTGAAATGTTGGAGCAGGATTTCAGCCCAGCTCCAAAATCAAGTGGATATTGGAGGAGGATTTTAGTCCAACTCCAAAATCAGCAGGATTTCAGCCCAGCTCCAAATCAGGGGATGTTGGAGCAGGATTTCAGCCCAGATCCAGAATCAGGGGATGTTGGAGCAGGATTTCAGCCCAGCTCCAAAATCAGGGGATGTTGGAGCAGGATTTCAGCCCAGTTCTGAAATGTTGGAGCAGGATTTCAGCCCAGCTCTAAAATGAGAAGGATTCCAGCCCAGCTCCAAATTCCAGGTGGATGTTGGAGCAGGATTTCATCCCAGCTCCTCCAGAAGAATTTCCAGGCTCCCTGTGGCCTTTCCTCCAGCCCTGCCTCATCCCCCAGGAGCTGGGAGCTGGGATATCCAGAGGAATGTGCACTTTAGGAATGGGATCAGACAGAGCAGGGTTCATTTTGGAGCATCCCCCCTGTCACCAAACTTCCAGAATACCCCATCATTCCCAGAGATCCCTCTGAGCCACTGGGAAAAGAGGAAACACAATGCTGGAAAGTATCCAGAGGAAGTTTGTTGTTTGGAAATGAGCTGTTCCTGGCCAGCCATGGGAGGAAATCCTAAATCTCTCCCAAGGAATTCATTTTCCATCCTTGCAGCCAAGGGGTTTCCCCGGACTCTTTCCCTTCTCCCTGCACCATTCCAGGAGAGAAGAAACGAGGCAGCAGCAGGAAAATCCCTTTGGTTTTGTTCCAGCCAAACTCAGGGACAAACTGGAGAGGGATTTCTAATCCCAAAATTCAATTCATAGCCCAAAAAAAAACCCTTAACTCTTCCATTTTGCCTCTTGCCTTCCCTTAAACATCCCTGATTTCCCAGCCCTCCAGCAGCGCTCCGGTAAATCCGGGTGGATCCCGCTCTCCGTGCCTCGATTCCAGAGCCACGGGAAACCAAAACTGAAAGTGGTGTCAGGAATCTGCCCGGGGCTGTGCCTGCTGCAGGAAGCTCCTGCATCCTGGGCTTTTTGTTTCCATGGAGCTGCTTCCCTCCCTCTCCTTTCACTTTCGGAGCCGACTCCAGGAAGGGCAGGAATTCCCCCCTGGATCTGGAGTGGGGGTTGGAGCTTCCAGCCCCTCCTGTTCCCCAGCCATCCCAGATTCCACTTGTGCCCAGTGCCTGTCACAATCCCCGGATCAGAGGCACAAACAGGACAAGAAAGCCGGGATAAACCATGGAATTCCAGCTGCTGGATCCTTTCCCAAGCTTTCTGAGAGCTGTACCTTCACCTCTGGAGCATGGGAATGAACCCTTCCTTCCTGTGGTGTCCGATGGTGCTGTGGGCATGGATTCATCCCAATCCCAATCCCAAATCCTTCCCACCCTCCTGACTGAGACATCCCCTTCAAGAATCCACTGCTCTGAATGTAATTTTCTATATAAAATATATTTATTTATACATAAAAATAGAGAGCTGCCTTTTCCGGAGCGTAAGGAAACGAATGGATAAAACCTGGATAAGGAAACAAGTGGATAAAAACTGGATAAGGAAACCAGTGGATAAAAACTGGGTAAGGAAATGAGTGGATAAAAACTGGGTAAGGAAACAAGTGGATAAAAACTGGATAAGGAAATGAGTGGATAAATACTGGGTAAGGAAACCAGTGGATAAATACTGGGTAAGGAAATGAGTGGATAAAAACTGGGTAAGGAAATGGGTGGATAAAAACTGGATAAGGAAATGGGTGGATAAAAACTGGATAAGGAAATGAATGGATAAATACTGGATAAGGAAACAAATGGATAAAAACTGGGTAAGGAAATGAGTGGATAAATACTGATGGATAAAGGAAAAACACACAAAGGAAAACATTCCCTAAATGGTGTTTTTGCCTTGGGTTCTTGATGCTGTCTGTGGTGAGACTGCTCCAGCTTGGATTCCCCACGAGCCGCTGGGATCTGGATCCAGGGCTGGGATCGGGATCCAGGGCCGGGATCAGTGCTGGAAGTGCTTCCAGAGGATCCCTGAGCTGTGAGGGTGGGATGGGCCCAGCACCTTGGGCTCTGATTCAGTGCCTGGAAGAGAGCAGGGAAGGGATGAGGATGTGGGGATTCTTCTTTGGGTCCCTCTCCATCTAATTCCTAGGATTTAGGACAAAGCCGGAGAAGGGATGAGGATGTGAGGGAGTGTTTGACTGGCTCCCTCTCCATCTAATTCCTGGGATTTAGGACAGAGCCAGAAGAGGGATGGGGCCGGTGTCCAGCTAATCCAACTCTACCCATGCTCCTGGCCAGGGAATGGGAATTACCCGGGCCAGGGCAGCTCAGCTCCATCCCAAAGCCCATCCCAGCATCCCACCCCTCTCCCTGCCCACCCCCAGGGGGCCGAATCCCCCAAATCCCACCCACCCACCTTTGGGATCATCCATGGGAACCATCCATGTTCAGGCCAGGAGGAGCAGCCTCGCATCCCTGGCTGCTCCGCGCGCTCCCGAGGGAAGCATCCGGAATTCCGGATCCCTGGGGATGGTGGCTGTGCCCAGTGTCCCCGGGCTGGGCGCTCAGCCCGTGGGGACGATGACAGGAGGTGCCACCTCCTCATTCCCAGAGGGAGGAGCCCCCATGGGAATGTCCGTCTGTGTCACCGAGTAGCCCTGCCTGGTGCACCTGTGGAGGGAAGGGGAGCATCAGGGGGGCATTCCAAGGTTTTCCCTTGGATTTTGGAAACTCATTCCCAAGGTTTGGCACTTACTTCCTCCTCCAGCAGCAGACGGCCACGATTCCGGTGGCCAGCAGCAGCAGGAATACTGCGGGATGGAGACACGGAGTGAGGAGCATCTCCCACCCCACCAAAACAGCTCCAAACGGAGCCAAAACCACCAGCACGAGGTGGTGGGAGGCAGGGAATCGGGAATTCTTCTTTCCAGGAAGAAATCTGGGTGCTGAATCCTTCCCCCCACCCCTGGTGGCATTCCCTTTTCTCCCCCAAAAGGGTTTTTAAGGTTAAAACCAATAAAAAATGTTTTCCCAAATCAGTTTTTTTTTTCCCAGCTTACCGACGGAAGAGGCCACGGCCTGGACGGAAGCTGGAAAAGAGGAGAGGAAAGGAAGAACGTTGAGCTGCAGAGGTAGGAAAAGGGGGGATTCTGGGAGTAAAAGGAGGTGGGAGAGAAGGGGAAATTCCTTTGGGAAAGCAGCAGAGCCTCTGTGGATGGAGCAAGGCCCCGGGGAGGGTTGGATTCCCTCGGGAATTGGCCCGACCTGCGGCGTAATCCGTGGGCGGGATGGGAAGCAGGGTTGTCCCCTCTGCCGGCGTCGGGGTCACCTCCGGCGGCCTGGATCTGCCTGGGGACAGCCCATCGGGTGTTGGTGGCACAGGTGACCATCCGGGAGCTGGGGAGGGGCTGGAATTCCAGCTGGCACCGGTGGTTCCTGCTGGGAGAACAGGAAACTCGGAAATTCCCAACATTTCCACGCCCCCATCCGACAGCTATGGAAACCTGGGATTTCGCCCCGTGGGATGGATTTGATCCCACCATGGGAAGGTTGTGATTCCCACACCCTGGGAATTGGGGTTTCCACACCTTGGGAGCTCCAAACCCCATCCCAATCCCATTCCTCACCCCTCTGGGTCGTGCTCTCCATGCGCGGCAGCTCCGGGCCGGGGGTTTCCCGGGAAAGGGCCGGATCTCCTTTGGGAAAACACAACAGGGAGAAGCATCCAGCTGGGAAATGAGCTCTCAACTGGTTGGGTGGGTTAGAGAGTCAAAATTGGTTTATCCAGGAGAAATTCCACAAATCCTGGATTTCAGTGGTCAAATTGTAACTATTTTTTACATTTTAACTAAAAAGTTAATGTGCACTGGCTTCAAGTTATTAGTTACCATTCTAGCTTCTATTGATTAATAATTTGTCCCTTCTTATACTAATTAATCCACACTTTCAGCCTTTTAATTACCTATTTGGGCACCTCTGCTTTATGCAACGTTTATTTGTGTTTTGTAAATCCCACACTCCTGGTGTTCCATCCTCTCCAATAAATTCCTCTCCCACATTTTAACTTCCTCCTCCAGGTCTGGGAGCACTGACGGATGTAAGACCTTAAACTTTTGCTTTTCCAATGCATGATCCATTAGGAATTCCATGGATCAAATAATCCCTCCCCCAGGTCTGGGAGCACTGATGGATGTAAGACCTTAAACTTTTTGCTTTTCCAATGCATGATCCATTAGGAATTCCATGGATCAAATAATCCCTCCCCCAGGTCTGGGAGCACTGATGGATGTGAGACCTTAAAACTTTTGTTTTTCCAACCTATGGGCATCACCCGTGATCCATTAGTAATTCCACGGATCCAATTCCTTTCCATAATCCCTCCCCCAGGTCTGGGAGCCCTGAAGGATGTGAGACCTTAAACTTCTGTTTTTCCCACCCATGATCCATTAGGAATTCCATGGATCAAATAATCCCTCCCCCAGGTCTGGGAGCACTGATGGATGTAAGACCTTAGACTTTTGCTTTTCCAATGCATGATCCATTAGGAATTCCACGGATCCAATTCCTTTCCATAATCCCTCCCCCAGGTCTGTGAGCACTGAAGGATGTGAGACCTTAAACTTCCATTTTTCCCACCCATGGGGATCCATTAGGAATTCCATGGATTAAATCCCAAAATTTCCCCTCCACTTCTACTTCTTTTGGAAGAAGCAGAACCCACATCTCTCTCCCCATGCTGGAGGCATCCCCAGATTCCCGGGGAGGACTCACGGATGCACTGGAGGGTGGGGTGGGTCCAGCGGGGCTCGGAGCCGTTCCAGAGGATGCACTGGATGAGGCTGGAGGTGCCGGCTTTCCGTTTGTAGCCGGGGTTGCAGGCGTAGCGCAGGCGCGAGTTCAGCTCCGAGCGCTCCCCGGCCTCGATGTGCGCGTTGGCCACGGCCTTGGGGCGGCTGCATCCCGCTGGAACTGGGATGGGATGGGGAAAAAAAAACCATGGAATCACGCCAGGGAGATCAGGATTCCCCACTGCTCATCCCTGGAATTGTCCCAGGTTAGGTTGGATGGGGCTTTGGAACAACCTGGGATAGTGGGAGGTGGCCCTGCCTTGCTAAGACGTGGAATGAGGTGATCCCTAAATTCCAACCCATTCCATGATTCCATGAAATCCTGCCTGGGGCTGGATGCAGGGATTTGGTGCTGCCCTGGGGCTGGAGAGCCTCATCCAGCCGGCAAAAATGAGGGGATCTTGTGCCTGACACGGGATGGAGAGAGGGAAAATATTCCCAGCATTTCTGGGATCACTTGTGGCAGCTCCTGCAGAGGCTGCAGAGAGGGAAAGCTCCGCTTCCGGCGTGTTTGTGGTCACTCGCAGCAGCTCCTCCGGCCACCAAGGAATTTCTGTGGAATTCCATAGAACTGGAATTCCGTCTGCCTCCAGCTGCTGCATTCTGGCCACTCTCACCACCCCCATCCTTCTCCACTCATTTCACAGCTGGACATGAGAAATTCCAGGTGCTGCTGAGTCCTCCAGCCACTTCCCAGTGTTTTTTCCCCTCTGGAAGGTGGCAGCTGGAATCCAAGTGTCCCAGGCTTGGATTTTGAGTTGTGGTTTGTTTTTCCCCCAAAGGAGCTCCTGCTTCCCCTTCGGCCTCGGGATGAGCTCGGTCAGCATTTCCAGTGAAATTTCCCATCTTTTCTGGTGCAAGGGGGAAAAGTTCCTGGGTGCTCCAAGGATTGCCAGCACCCAGATCCCTGTGGGGGTGTGGGAATGGCTCATCCATGATCCTGGCTGCTGGAAGATCCCGTATCCCGATGGGAGCCAGCACATGGAGATGGAGAGAGGTACAGTGGGAATAACACAGAATACAGCTGGGATGGGATGGGATGGGATGGGATCCATGGATGGATGGATGCCTGGTATGGATGCAGCGATGTCCAGCTGGGATGGAGCAGTGTCCAGCCAGGAAGGACACACAGTTGGGCTGGGATCATCATGGGATGGAGATGGAAGCACAGTGGGAATGGGAATAGGAATGGGAATGGGAATGCCACGGCAGTGAGGACAGGAGCACACAGGAATGGGAATGTGCCAGTGACAGGGACACCAGCCAGCAGGGATGGGGATGGGAGCAGGATGGAGATGGGAATGATGGGGATGGGGATGGTGGGAATGGGAGCAGGATGGAGATGGGAATGATGGGGATGGGGATGGTGGGAATGGGAGCAGGATGTGAAGGGGACAGAGGCACAGCAGCAGCAGGGACAGGAACACAACACAACCCAAAACACCCCGAGATAAAAATCTCCATCCTCAGAAACCCCTGTCCCAGTTTGTGGTGCATCCCCAGAGGATCCCAGGGGGATCTGCTCCGTGTCCGTCCTCAGCTGGATCCAGGGGATCCGGGTGTGGCCCTGGCCGGTGTGGCCAGAGGACAGGAGTGACACGGGGACCACACAAGTGCTGAGCACTCCAGACAGAGGCAAAATTCCTGGAAGCAGCAGCTCTTGGAACTGGGATTCAAGGAAATGCCTGCCCGGGGATGTTTCACAGCAGCCTCAACACTCACGGGACCTAAAGCTGCCCTTTCTGAATGAAAATCCTCCTGGTGCAGCTCCAGCTGCTCCTCCGAAGGGATCACAGCAGGAAATCCAGCTGGAAACACCGAAACTGTCCAGGAAAAACAGGGCTCCGGCTTTTATACCTGCTCTCCTCATCCCAACCCCTCCAAAGAGTTTTCCCTCCAGTTTGGTTGGAATCTCCTCTTCCAAAGAACACCCCATTTATTCAGGAAGATCCCAGCAGTGCCACTCTCCAGGATCAGGATCCAGTGTTTGGCACCATCCGTGGATTTCAGCTTGTTTGCTGAGACAAAACACATTCCAAGGGGGAAAAGGGGAGGAGACAGCCCTGGAGATGCAGGATTTAGGCTTTTATCCCTCAGCAGGGAGCTGGAATTTTCCATGGATGTTGAAAGTCTCCTCCCATCCTTGGCCAACCTCCCAAACATGAGGGAGCCAAGCATCCCAAAAAACCACCTCCAGCTGCCTTATTCCCATCTGGATCCCCTGCATCCTGCTGGGATTAAACATCCAGGTTGAAACCTGCCCAATATTCACGGATTTTGCATTTCCATGAATTTTTTTACTCGGCTTTTTCTTGTCTTTCTCCTCCAGGTTTTGGAGGATGAGCTCATTCCAGCTGGTCAGGAAGGAGAACATGGATTCAGGATGATCCCAGGCACGGAGATGCTGCCCTGTGATGTCATTCCATGTCCAAATCCATCTTCCCAAGGATGCACAACCACAGCTGGACACTGGAGAATCCCCAGCGGTAAAAACTCGGCTGTTCTCCTTCAAAAATTACCAGGAAAAAGCCCGAAGAGGTGAGGTTGTGTTTTTCTGCTCCAAATTTAAAAGCCATGAGCCAAAAAAAAAATGTGGAGAAGAGGGGAACTTCTCCAGTCTGGACAAATCCATGAGAAACTCCAAAATCGCAGACATAAATAAAAAATTTGTGGTTTAACATGAAAAATATTCCCAGCTGCCAGGGATGGAAAGCAGGAGAGGATGTGGGAATATGATGGGATGCAGCAGCACATCCTGAATTATCCAGCAACTGAACTAAAGGAAATACCATTTATTTTCCCTAAAACTCCCCAAATCCACGTTTTCTGCCCCCAAACAGCGATCCTGGTGGCGCCTCTGCTGCCTGCAGTGTTGCCTGGAGCTCTGGGATGGGTGGGCAGTGGGGGAGGACTTCAGGAAGGGCTATTTTTAGCTCAGGGCTCGTGTCTTCCCAGCTCTTGTGACACTCCTGGCTTATTTTGGTCACCCAGGACATTTCACCCTCCTCGCCATTCCCGTCATCCCTTTGTAAATAGGGATCAATTCCTTCTCCAGGAGCACACAGGAGCTTGGAGAGGAGAGGGCACTGAAGCTGTCCCAAAGCTCTGTGCTCCCTCCCAGCCTTATTTCACAGAACCCTTCAACAGTTCCAACATTTTCAGTTAATTACATATTTCCTAATGGTCTTGCTGCTTCCAGGGGGATGAAGCAAGGGGTGATTCCGATGTCTGAGCTGTGATGGGATTTTCCCCAAAGCTCCAAGAGCTGGGGAAGGGTCTGGAGCATCAGGAGAGGCTGAAGGAGCTGGGAAGGGGCTGGAGAATCCCTGAGGGAGCTGGGAAGGGGCTGAGCCTGGAGCAAAGGAGGCTCAGGGGGGACCTTGTGGCTCTGCACAGTCCCTGACAGGAGGGGGCTCAGGGGGGGTCGGGCTCTGCTCCCAGGGAACAGGGATAGGATGGATATTAGGAAAACTCCTTCCTGGAAAGGTTGTCCAGCCCTGGCACAGCTGCCCAGGGTGTCCCCATCCCTGGAGGGATTTAAGAGCTGTGGGGATGTGGCACTTGGGGACATGAGGCAGTAGTGGGTTAATTATTAGACTCAGTGACCTTGAATGATCCAGTGATTCCAGGATTTTTAGCTTTTGGAGAGGAAGGATATGGTGTGAGATTCCAGGCTCAGCAGGCACAGACAACTCCCAGTGCCATGGGAAAGCCACAGAGCCCAGCCAGGCTGAAATCCCACGGTGACGCAGCTCCCGTGGGTCCATCACATCCCAAAAACCACCCCCAGCCTCCCTGGGCACTGAGGGGGCGGTGTGGGGGTGCCAGGAGTGAGGGGAGCACCCAGGAAGGTCCAAGGGGAATGTGGGGGTGCAGCCTGGGCACTCTGGGAGTGCACCCAGGGAGAGGTTTGGGAATGCAGGGAGCAGCGTGGGCAGCCTGAGAGGGAGCTCGAGTGCCCCAGGGAGCAGCCTGGGAGCGCCAGGGAAACAGAGTGGACACCCCAGGGGTGGCATGGGCACCTCGAGTGGGGGCTTGGGTACCCCAGGGAGCGGAGAAAGCGTTTTAGGAACCAGAGCAAACACTTTAGGGATGGCATGGCCACGCCAGGGACAGCGTGGGCACCCCCGGGAGCAGCGTGGCCACCCCGAGTGGGAGCCCAGGTAGCCCAGGAAGTAGCGTGGGTAGCCCAGGAAGCGGAGCGGGCATCCCAGGGAGCAGAGCAGGTATCCCGGAGAGCAGCACCGGCACCCGGGAAGCGGAGGGAGCACCTCAGGGACCAGAGCAAACACCTTAGGGATGGCGTGGGCAGCCCAGGGACAGAGTGGGCACCTCAGCCGGAGCTCGGATAGCCCAGGGGGCGGCGCGGTTCCCTCCGGAAGTGGAGCGGAGCGGGGATCCCGGGGAGCGGCACCGGCATCCCGGGAAAACCGAGAGAGCACCTTGGGGACGGAGTGGGCATCCCGGGGACAGTGTGGGCACCCCGAGAGGCAGCTCGGGCACCCCTGGGGTAGCCCAGGAAGCGGAGCTGGCTCGCCAGGGAGCGGAGCGGGGATCCCGGGAAGTGGAGCGGCGATCCCGAAAAGTAGCGCGGGGATCCCGGGAAAGTGGAGTGAGCACCTCGGGGACAGAGCGGGCATCCCAGGGACAGTGCGGGCACCCTGAGAATGGGCTCGGGCTCCCCGGGGAGTAGCGTGGATAACCCAGGAAGCGGAGCTGGCTCGCCAGGGAGCGGAGCGGGGATCCCGGGCAAACCGAGCGAGCACCTTCGGCATGGAGCGGGGACCCGGTGAGAGGTGCAGCGACCCCGGGGAGGGTGTAGGGACCCTGTGGGAGGTGTAGGGACACCGGGGAGGGTGTGAGCGCCCCGGGGAGGGCTCGGAGAAGCCGGCGGCGAGCCGGGCAGCCCGGGGCAGCCCCGCTTACCGGTGTCGGCGGCGGCGCGGAGCAGCAGGAGAGCGACGGTCCCGCAGAGCAGCGGCAGCAGCGGCCGTGCCATGGGAGCGGCCCGGGGCAGCTCCGCGCTCCGGCGGGGGCTCCGGCGGGAGCTCCGTGGCGCTTCCCTGCCGCTGTCGCTGTGCCGGTGTCACCAGAGTGGTTTCACTTTCGCTTTCGAGCCGCGGCCACCGGGAGGGACGGGAGGGATGGGAGGGATGGGAGCGGGTGCGGTGACCGGGAAGGGCGAGCGGGGGTGGCACTGCCGGGGGGCGTTCGGTGCCCCGGGGAAATCCGGTACCCGGGAATGCAGTACCCAGAAAGGGATGGAATGAATGAACGCAAAATCCAGGGGGTGCGAGATGCCCTGGGGTACAAAGGATGAAATATTCGGGTTCGTGATCCAGGGGCTGCAGATCAGGGGTGGGGGACAGGGGGTGGGATAGCCCTGGAGAAATAAATCAGTGCCTGGGGGGGATGAGATACTGGGGGGCACCGCAGTGCCCAGGAGAGTCATGGTGCTCTTGGGATGCAACAGCTTGGGAAGGGATGCAGGATCTCGGGAAGGGATGCAATATCTTGGAGGGGATGCAATATCTTGGAAGGGATGCAATATCTCCGGAAGGGATGCAGTATCTCCGGAAGGGATGCAATGCCTCGGGAAGGGATGCAATGCCTTGGGAAGGGATGCAGTACCTCGGGAAGGGATGCAGTACCTCGGGAAGGGATGCAGTATCTCGGGGAGGGATGCAGGATCTCGGGGAGGGATGCAGGATCTCGGGGAGGGATGCAGGATCTTGGGGAGGGATGCAGGATCTCGGGAAGGGATGCAGGATCTTGGGGAGGGATGCAGTATCTTGGGGAGGGATGCAGGATCTCGGGAAGGGATGCAGGATCTTGGGGAGGGATGCAGGATCTCGGGAAGGGATGCAGTATCTTGGGAAGGGATGCAGGATCTCGGGAAGGGATGCAGGATCTCGGGAAGGGATGCAGGATCTTGGGGAGGGATGCAGGATCTTGGGGAGGGATGTAATCCCGGCAGGAGATGAGGCAGCACTCCCTGCCCTGGGGAATGCGGTATCCAAGGGAATCGCAGTGTCCCGGGGGGATGCAGCTCCTCCCTCCTCTGCCTGGCCTTGGATCCATGGGGATTCCATGTGCTTGGGATTCCAGGAATCCCACACAAACCCCAGAACTGGACAAGAAGCCGTGATCCAGGCCTGGAAGGTCTGCAGAGCTCCTGCGGCCGGGCTCCATCCCGCAGCATTCCCGGCACTCCGATCCCGCGGATCCTGCTCACAGCAAACCCTCCCCAGCTCGGCTCCCTGCCCGTGACCTCTGCTTACTCTCACATGGTTTTGTTTTGTGAGCATCAGCAAATAGCAAAGGGAAAGCAAAGGGTTCTTTGGATGGGAACATTTCATGGCCAAGCACCAAATCTTCACGAGAGGAGAATAAACCCTCCCTCTGCCATCAAGGAAAGCCAATTAACCTCAATTAACCCCCCGTGAAGCAGGAGAGAGGCTGCACCCGTGACAAAGCCCGAATGTGACTGAGAGAGAGCCTGGGGACAAGGAGGAGAGCCCGAAGGTGGTGCTTGGAAACATTGCGGATGAAAGCGCTGCGGGAGCCGCACTCCAGCCAAGCTCCATCCCAGATTCCCGAGGCTGGATCTGAAGATTGTGGCTGCACTCTGGACGGGCTGGGATCCCACACCATGAGAGTCACGCAAAGCAATCAGCAGGGCAGGGTTCACTGCAGTTTGTGCGAGAGCTGAGCGTGACAATCCCGGGTTTTTGTGAAGAAAATTCCATCTGGGAAGATTTTGCCCTCATTCTCAAGTATTTCTTCAAAAGATGGAAAAAATCCAATCATATCCTAAATGTCCAGGGGAGGGTTTTGGTGCTCCCGATGCAAAGGAGCTCTGCAGCTGCTAATCTACCGGCAGATAAGCACAACTGGGTGAGAGTTTATACTGGTCAGACTGGAGGATTGTGATCCCTGAGGACGGCACGTTTCCAGTGCCTTTCCACACAAATCCTCGAGCCTTTCCATGAAAAATCAGAGCTAGGGAACGACTGGCTGATGAGGAATTCACTCATGCTAGCGTGTCGAGCTCTGGGAGGTGACGAGAGGACGTGAGTTGGGGACAGAAGGACAGGAGCTGGGGACAAGAGGATGTGAGCTGGCACTGACCAGCAGAGGGACAGGGACACCTGGAGCCACGGCAGGAGCTGAAAAATCCAGATTTTCCATGCTTGGACAGTGAGGGTGAAAAATCCAGAGCGTCCTTTGCCTCCTGAGAGGCAGCAGCTCGAGCTGTTGTTTCATTATTTAATCATTGCACTGAGATGAAATGGTTTCAAGGATTGAGGCACCTGAGGGTCTGCCATGGCAAACCTGGAGTGAGGGAACCCCGCCTGACCCTGTGGGTGTGGGGTGGAGCTGGGAAGAGGTTCCATTCCCAGCTCAGGAAGCGTGAGACTTTGCTCCAATTACAACAGCAATTAATTACAGATCCCAGATGGAAACATTCAGCAGCTGGAGGGGATTGAAATCCATTCCTACACACAAGCACCAATTGAGAAGGGATTGCTCCGGGCTGGGGGAGGAAGAGCAGAACTAGAGAAGGATTTGGGATGTTGGGGGTGAGGCTGGACCTGCCCCAGCCCTGGAGACAACAGGAGCTGGAGATGCTGGAGAAATTCCAGAGGAATCCATGGAGCTGCTCCAGGACTGGAGCCCCTCAGTTCCCAGGGATCCCAGGCTGGGAGAGCTGGGGGTGCTCACCTGGAGAAGGGAAGGATCCAGGGAGAGCCCAGAGCCCCTTGCAGGGCCTGAAGGGGCTCCAGGAGAGCTGGAGAGGGACTGGGGACAAGGCATGGAGGGACAGGACACAGGGAATGGATCCCAGTGCCAGAGGGCAGGGATGGATGGGATATTGGGAATCAGGAATTCTCAGAGCAGCTGTGGCTGCCTCTGGATCCCTGGCAGTGCCCAAGGCCAGGCTGGAGCAGCCTGGGACAGTGGGAGGTGGCACTGGATGATCCTCAAAATCCTTTCCAAGTCATTCCATGATTCCCCATAAGTCACCAGTAGATTTCCACCCTGGCCACAACCCAAACTGGGAATTACTGGAGGGTTTTTTTTTCCCAAAGCTCTGCTAACAGTGGTACTTTTCCACTTGGGCTGATTGCAGTGAGTGACATTCCAAGGCATTCATGGAATATGGGATTATCCCTCGTTCCTCACCTCCCTCAGGCAGCTGGGGCTCTGAATGTGGACAATTCCTCCCACCTCTTCCATGCACAAGTTCCTGGCATGGTCAAGGGATGCTCCCCTGTCCAGCTGGTCTGGTCAAGGGACATTTCAGCATCCAGGGGGGAATTCCTGAGCCCCCAGAGAAGATCCAAGGAAGGGGAAGTTGAGGAATTCCAGGTTTCTCCTTGGATGTAGTTCATGGAAGAGTTGTGCTGTTGGCTGTGACTCCTGAACCAGAGATTTCTGGGGTTTAAACTGGATTTTAAGCCAGGACTAGAAACTGGACTTTGGATACTCAGTCCAGTATCCAAAGGGAGACAAACTGCTGGTTTCAAGGCACCAGGGATGAGGATTCCTCTCCTTCCAGGGCAAAAATATTCCTTTGGGTTCATTTTCCTGCAAACAGAAACCAAAACTCTGCCTCAAGGAGCAGAACAGTCCAATCCCAATAAATAATCAGCTTTTGTTCTCCTTTGAGGATTGAACCAGGAATTCCTTAATTCCTTATCAGTTCCCACACAGGTTCCTGCACCAAGTGCATAAAACCCACTCAGGATGTGAGTTTATCCTCCCAGGAATATTTGGGATTCTCTAATATTCTGCTAATTCCACGTCCTGAGTGTTCCAAGAAACAATCTGTAAAGCTCAGGCTGGCAGCCTGGGATGATTTCCCCTCGAGTTAATGACTTTTGTTTTAATTACCTACTATTAATCACGTAGGAAGCAGTTTGGGACAGATCCTGGCTTGGAGACACCTGGGCAAGTCAAAATGTGGCTCTGGGAATGAAGAGGGATGGAGAGAGGAAGAAATTCCAGTGGGAAGGTTCTGTGTTATGGGAATTGTGAAATTATTGAGCCTCTGTGATAGGAGGAGGAGGAGGAGGAAAAAGGAAAAGGAGGAGAAGGAGGAGGAGAAGAAAAAAGGAGGAAGAGGAGGAGGAGGAGAAGGAGGAGAAAAAAGGAAAAGGAGGAGGAGAAGGAGGAGAAGAAAAAAGGAAAACGAGAAGGAGGAGGAGGAAAAGAAGGAGGAGGAGGAGAAAAAAGGGAAAGGAGGAGAAGGAGAAAAAAGGAAAAGGAGGAGAAGGAAGAGGAGAAAAAAGGAAAAGGAGAAGGAGGAGAAGAAGGAGGAGGAGGAGAAAAAAGGAAAAGGAGGAGAAGGAAGAGGGGAAGGAGGAGGAGGAGAAAAAAGGAAGAGGAGAAGGAACAGGAGAAGGAAGAAGAGGATAAGAAGGAGGAGAAGAAAAGGAAGGAGATCCAGGGCTAAGCATTGTGGGCAAGGCCAATAGCTGCTAAAAGCAAGACTTCACCCCTTGCTGCAGTTTTAAGAGCTGATGCACAATGCAAATTCCCAATTTTGGCTGGAATTGGTGAAAATGGGGTCCAGCAGAACACCCTGGCTGTGGCAAGGAGCCACTGCTGCATTTCTGGCCTCGGGCTGGAGAGATTGCAGCCCTTCCAGAGCTCTCCAGGGGAAATCTCTCGGTGCTGGAAGTGTGACCTTGCAGCTGAGGAACGCGGCGGGGCGGGCTGGGCTCAGGGACTCGGGGGATCTCCGGCGGAATTTTTTGGAACCTTCAGCTCCTTTTCCTCGTGAGGAGAAAACACTCGAGAAACCACGCGGGGCTTTTCGGCCTCGGGGTTGCTTTAGGTCTGAGCTTCTGATTTTGGGACTTTCGGTTCTCGGGTGTGAGGTTGGTTTTGAGCCTTTCCCCAAAACAAAACAAAACCGTGGAGATTTTGGTCCCAAAGCTTTATTTAATCCAATTAAATTCTTCTAGGAGGGAAAATAAAACTGATAAAACATGAGGTGGTGAAAATTCCAGCTGCAGGCTTGGGCACATCCCCTTTTTTCCCTGGAAATGAGGTCCCCAGAGGGTTTCTCCTGAGGCAAAATGAGTTCTGCTCACACCTTTGTTTGTTCTCTGAACAAAAGGGGAGATTTGATGCATCTTTCTAGGAAGAAATAAATGCCTCTCACTTGGGGGTTGGTTTCCTTTTCCTCTTTTACAAGAAATTCCAGCCAGGTGGGGAAACTCCTTCCTTTTTAAAGCTGGTAATTGTCAAATTGAACAGCTGTGAATTATGACAAATCGGGGATTTGGAACATAATCCTGTGCTAAACCACTGGAAAAACTTGTAAAAACCACAGAATTCCAATGAATTTAAAATCCCCTCGGAATTCAAGCTGTGTTGTTCTCCCTGACCTCTAGGAGCACTGGAAGGGAACAAAGTGTGAAAGAGGAATAAAAACTGCAGGAAAAACTTGTTTGTGAGCAGGCTGGGATTTGTTTTGGAGCCGTTCCTCTGCCCGTGGGTGGCTGGGATTGTGAAACCTTGAGTTTTAGGTGGAAAATCCAGTGACAGCTTTGAGCCTCTGGAAGTGGGAGGAGGGCTGGGAAATATCCACAGCTTCTCCCTGTGGGATCATTGTTTTTCCCTCTTCATCCTGGGAACAAAAATCCTGATTGTTCACCCACAGCAAAGCCATTCCTGAAGACTCCTGGGAGTTGGGAAGAGCCCAAAAATCCCAAAATTGGGGTTTTTAGGTGGTTCTGTCTCCACTATGATCCTGTGGGATGATTGTTTTTCCCTCTTCATCCTGGGAACAAAAATCCTGATTGTTCACCCACAGCAAAGCCTTCTCCTGTGATTTTGGGAAGCATCCACAGCTTCTCCCTGTGGGATGATTGTTTTTCCCTCTTCATCCTGGAAGATTGCACCAAAGCCTTTCCTGAAAGTTCCTGGGGTTGGGGAGAGGCCAAAAACCCCAAAATTGGGGTTTTTAGGTGGTTCTGTCTCCACTATGATTTTGGGAAGCATCCACAGCTTCTCCCTGTGGGATGATTGTTTTTCCCTCTTCATCCTGGGATGATGAATCCCCACAGCAAAGCCTCTCCTAAAGGTTCCTGGGGGTTGGGGAGAGGCCAAAAACCCCAAATTGAGGTTTTTAAGTGGTTCTGTCTCTGGCAAGTTTTTGGGGGTGTAGTAGAAGGTAAGGACAGAGTAACCTCAGTGCAGAGAGTGATTAAAGTAACAGAGAGTGATGAAAATAATAACAGAGAGTGATGAAAATAATAACAGAGAGTGATTAAATTAATAACAGAATGCTGCAAAGCTCCTGGGCAGAGGGTTGAGGAGGTGCTGCTGCTCCTGGGGGTCACCAGAGGTGACACCGCAGCCTCGGCCCGGGCACGTTCAGGGTGTGACCACAGAGAGGCACAAAGAAAGGAATCAGGATTCCAGGGAAATCCGGGGCTCCCGAGCACACCCAGAGAACAAACCCGGGATCAAAAGGTGCCCCCGGGGTCAGAGCCAGAGGGAACGGGAGGGTCTGGAGGAGGAATTTCCTCTGAAAGCGGGAATTTGGTTTTCTCGTGGGTGGATTTCAGGCCCTGCAGGGACTCTCGTTAATTGGCAGCTCGTTAATTGTGCTGAGGGATGAGGTTGTCTTTGTGTCTCTGTTCAGCTTCTTTGTTTTCTTCCCCTGTTTCTTATTAATCATTATTATTATTATTATTATTATTATTATTATTATTATTATCGTTATTATCCTAATTAATTATTCGTAGATTGTCAATACCTGTTTACATATTATTATTTTTATAGAATAATAATTTATTGTTATTCTAATATAGAAATAGACATTAATATTTAAGGGAGAAAGTATTATTATTTATTTAATCTAATTATTAATTTAATCTATCATTAGTTTTTATTGGGGTTATCAGTATCTGCTTAGATATTAATATTTATATATGATAATAATTTATTATCATATATAAAGATTCGTATTTAAAGAAATTATTTTTATTTTAATCTTATTATTTGGATTGGCAATATCTGCTTATATATTAATATTTATAGAGAATAATTTATTATCATAATATATAAAATATTAATATTTAAAGAAAATATTTTTATTTTAATCTTGGCATTGTCAATACCTACTTATATATAAATATTTATATATAATAATTTACTATCATAATATATAAACATATTAATATTTAAAGAAATTATTTTCATTTTAATCTTATTATTAATTCACATTATTAGCATTGTCAATACCTGCTTATATATTCATATTTATATATAATAATTATTTACTATCATAATATATAAACATTAATATTTAAAGAAATTTGTATTTTAATCTTTTATTAATTCTTCTTATGGGATTGTCATACATGCTGTATATATTCATATTTATATAATATAAATAATTGTATTATAATTAATATACAAACATTAATGTTTAAGAAAATATTTTATTTAATTCTTATTATTAATTCTCTTATTAGCATTGTCAATAACCTGCTTATATATTAACATTCACATATAACAATTTCATTATCATTAATATATAAAAATATTAATATTTTTAAATAAATTATTCTTATTTTAATCTTATTATTAATTTTATTTGGATTTGTCAATACCTGCTTAATTTCATTATTTATATATAATAATTATTTCTATCATAATATATAAACATTAATATTTAAAGAAAATATTTTTATTTTAATCTTATTATTAATTCTTCTTATTGGCATTGTCAATACCTGCTTATATATTCATATTCACATAGAATAATTTATTATCATAATATAGAAAAATATTAATATTTAAATAAATTATTCTTATTTTAATCTTATTATTAATTCTTCTTATTTGGATTGTCAATACCTGCTTATTACATTAACAATTATTACATTAACATTCATATAAAATAATAATTTACTATCATAATATATAAACATTCATATTTAAAAAGATATTTTTATTTTAATCTTATTAATTTTTCTTATTTGGATTGACAATACCTGCTTATATATTAACATTTATATAAAATAATAATTTCTTATTATTCAAACACATAAAAATCTTGAGATTTAAGGGAATGATTATTATTTTAATCTCATTATTAATTCACATTATTGGGACTGTCAGGATAACAAAAAAACCTCTTTCTTTGCATAAAACCCAGGAAAACACAGCAGGGAAGTGGATCCTTCCTCAGGACTGAAGACATCCCAGATTTTGAGATGTGGATCCAAGGGGATCTGGAAATATATAGAATAGATATTAGATACTGTGTAACAGATAGAAATAGAAGAAAAATAATATTAATTATTAATATTAATGTTAATATTAATATTAATATTAACAATGTGTTATATAAAATAGATAATGTACAATATATAATTATAATTCTAATATACTCTATATGATAAATTATATATTATATATATTATGTATAATATTTAATATATCACACCTCTTATTTCATTTTATTTTAGGAAATGACCCATCCTGCACCCCCCTTATTTCAGAACCCCATTTATTATTGATGTTTAGAAGAATAAAGCAAACCCCTTTCCTTTTCCTCTCTGCTCCCAGCACAAACCACTGGAATTTTTACCCACATGGAATCCACAATTCCATGGAAACCAGGGCAAAATCAGGGAATTTGGAGAAATGCATTCAAATTTTTCAGTGGAAAGCCCGGTTTGATCTGAATTTCTCTGTCATTCAGGTTTGGAGTGCAGGAAATAATTCCCACTTGGGAAAAACGAGGGAAGAGCTTTAGGATGGAATTCCTAAATCCCTCAGGTCACCCCATAAAATCAGATCTGAGGTTCTTGCAGCACTACCAATCTTCTCTCCCAATTTCCCAATGGAATGGGAAAGGGTTTTTCCCAGACTGGAGACTCCAAAAATACCAAAGACAAGGAATGAGGAAGGGAAAATTTAAAATAATGAGACTTTAAATAATCCCGTGACATTTTTAAGTTGATTTTTCCTCAATTCGAGAGGAAAAGGCAGTGAATGAACTCATCCCCTGCTCTATTTATTTAACCACAAACCAATCCTTTTATCTTCATCTATCTTAATTGATTCCCTAGGGGATTCTTCAGGAAAAAGCAATCGTGGCAGGCCTTGGATTTGTTCCCACTCCAGCAGGAAATGTCACTGTGCTCTTGGTGTCCTGCCCAGAATTCCTGTCTGGCCTCTTAAACCCGGCTCAGCACCACAGGAAAGAGCCAAGATTAACTTTAAAAATGAGTGAATTACCCCAGGAGTTTTCAGGACTCCCTGGATGGTGGAATGGGATGGAATTCAGCAGATTTTCGTGCTCACATTCCTAAAATAACGTGGAAAAAATGCAGCTTTGGGAAGAAAATTCCTTAAAAGCGGGGTCATGGCTTTGTGCTCCGTCCTCTCCAAGGTCACTGCTGCTGGATCCGACAGGGTACAGGCTCGGATCTCCACGTTCCCTAAGGAATTGCCCGGTTCCCTTTTATCCTCACAGATGCAAAGCCTGGAATTCTTTTTCCTTGTGGGATGAGGAGGAGAATTCCAGCATTCCTGAGCTGCTGAGCGGAGGCCATGGGCAAAGCTGCTCCTGTGGGTTGGCATTCCAGCTCCAAACGTCATTCCCAACGTTCCACTGGGCAGCAGCGGCGTCTCTCTTGATCCCAATTCCTCCTATTTTAG
Organism: Eopsaltria australis; assembly: GCA_034509425.1. Taxonomy (NCBI): domain Eukaryota; kingdom Metazoa; phylum Chordata; class Aves; order Passeriformes; family Petroicidae; genus Eopsaltria; species Eopsaltria australis. Next base: position 26,400 of record JAVTVJ010001891.1, on the reverse strand, counting down.
GGAAAACTCATCCAGAACTGCCAAGGGATCCCTGTCCCCAAGTGCCACCTCCACAGGGCTGTTAAATCCATCTGGGAATGGGGACTCCTGGACAAACATTTCCAGTAAGGGATTTTCCCTAAAATCCCGATCCCTGGCACAATCTGAGGATGATTTTTTGGCCAAGGGGCTCAAATGGTTGGATTGTTATAAAAATTATATGGGAATTAGGTGTGAGTTACACGTGAGGTACTTGGGAATTATATGGGAGTTACACAGGAATTATATGGGAATTATATGGGAATTACATGGGAATTATATGGGAATTATATGGGAATTACTCTTGGGATTTGCATGGGAGTTACACAGGAATTATATGGGAATTACTTGGGAATTACTTGGGATTTGCATGGGAGTTACACAGGAATTATATGGGAATTACATGGGAATTATATGGGAATTACATAGGAATTGCTCTTGGGAATTACATGGGAGTTACACAGGAATTCCATGGGAATTCCATGGGAATTATTCTTGGGATTTACATGGGAGTTACTTGTGAGTAACATATGAGTTACATGGGATTTACATGGGAGCTGCTTGGGAGATGAATGGGAGTCTTTTATTTTCTTCCAAGTTGGTTTGTCTTGAGAGTTACCTGAGAGTTACCTGTGAGTGAAATGAGAATTACACCTTTTTTTTTACCAATGGTTAATTTGGCACGGGAGTTAAATGTGAGTTCCATAAGAGTTACACAGGAGTTACTTGGGATTTACCCGGGCTTTTGCCAAAGGCCTCTGAGGGTCGGATTGTCACCTCAATTCCCTGTGAATTCCACGTAGACTCCATCTGAATTCCATGTGAGTTCCCATTTTTTCGCCAGGAGCCCAGATGATTTATTTATCTATTTATTTATCTATTTATCTATTTATTTCTCTCTCTCTCCGCCAGTGCGATCTCCCTTCCCCTCACGGAACAACGACGCGGCTCCTTTAAGACGCGCCCTCACTCTGGCCCCGCCCCTTCAGCGCTCTCCAGGGGTGACGCGTCAGGCGCCGGGTTGATTGACAGCGCAGCGGCCCAATCAGCTGTCAGAACGCGGGGCGGGGCTTCCGGCGGGGCGGCTGAGGCGGTGGCGCTCGGAGGGAGCGGGAGCGGGGCCGCCATGATCAAGAAGTTCGATAAAAAGGACGAGGAGTCCGGTACGGGGGGGCTGCGGGTGAGGGGAGAGGTGCTGGGGTGAGGAGAAGGCTGAGGGTTGCTGGGGTGACAGCGGGGCTTGAGGTGAGCGGGCTGAGGGCGCGGGTGAGGGGAGAGGTGCTGGGGTGAGGGCGCTGAGGGGATGCTGAGGTGAGGGAGGTGCTGAAGTGAGCGGGGCTTGCTGAGGTGAAGGCGGGCTGGAGATGAGGGCACTGAGGGAATGCTGAGGTGAACGTGGGGTGTGCTGAGGGGATGCTGAGGTGAACGTGGGGTGTGCTGAGGGGATGCTGAGGTGAACGTGGGGTGTGCTGAGGGGATGCTGAGGTGAACGTGGGGTGTGCTGAGGTGAGGGAGGTGCTGAGGAAGGCGGGCTGGAGCTAAGGGCGCTGAGGGGGTGCTGAGGTGAACAGGGATGCTGAGGTGAAGGCGGGGTGGAGCTGAGGGATGCTGAGGAGGAGGTGCTGAGGTGAGCACGGGGTGAAGCTGAGGGATGCTGAGGTGAAGCGGGCTGGAGCTGAGGGGATGCTGAGGTGAGGGCGGTGCTGAGGTGAACACGGGGTGAAGCTGAGGGGATGCTGAGGTGAAGGCGGGCTGGAGCTGAGGTGAACACGGGGTGAAGCTGAGGGGATGCTGAGGTGAGGGCGGTGCTGAGGTGAAGGCGGGCTGGAGCTGAGGGGATGCTGAGGTGAAGGCAGGCTGGAGCTGAGGTGAACACGGGGTGAAGCTGAGGGGATGCTGAGGTGAAGGCGGGCTGGAGCTGAGGGAATGCTGAGGTGAAGGCGGGCGGGAGCTGAGGGGATGCTGAGGTGAGCAGGGAATGCTGAGGTGAAGGCGGGCGGGAGCTGAGGGGATGCTGAGGTGAGCAGGGAATGCTGAGGTGAAGGCGGGCTGGAGCTGAGGGGATGCTGAGGTGAGGGCGGTGCTGAGGCGGAATGGAATTCCCAGAGAAGCTGTGGCTGCCCCTGGATCCCTGGAAGTGTCCACAGCCAGGCTTGGAGCCCCCTGGGATAGTGGAAGGTGTCCCTGCTCATGAAAGGTGGAAATTCCCTTAAACTCCCTTCCAACCCATTCCGTGGTTCTGTGCTCTCCCATCCCTCACAACTCGTGGGTATTTGTGCTTCAGCTGTGAGAACTGATTTTCAAAGTGTTTCTCCACTCTGGTGACAAATCCAAAGGAATTTGGGTCTGTTTGCTCTCTCTTTTTGCACAGCTGGTTTCTAGAGAGGATTTTATCCCTGTCTCTGCTCAGTGCAGGTGTTTCATCCCTCAAAAAAAAGAGAGAATTGATTATGTGTATTTATATTTATGTCACTACCCTACCGTGCTGTGATTTACGTAAATAAAATAAACTCTTTTTTTAAGTCATTTTGCTGCACAAAATAAAACAAAACACAAAAGGCTTCAGAGAAGCTTTTCCAGACTTTCTGTGTCTGCACATCTGGAATTCCAACAGGGATTTTAGGCAACCTCTGGCCTGGAATTTTCTGTGCTGCTGCCCTGAGCTCCAAACGTGCCCAACTGGGGCTGAGTTTTATTTCATTTTCAATTTCTTTCTGCCTGGGATGTGAGAATTGAGGAATAAATGACCTGGAAATGAGGAATTCCTGCTCGGGGGGAGAAAATCAGGAGCAGAAGTGAGGCTGTGGAGGGATTTAAGTGTCTGAGAGGAGGTTTCAGCTCCTGATCAGCAGCTCTTGTGTTGATGCCTTTGGCGCCTGAAGGGATAAAAATAGGTGGATTAGGAAAGCAGAAAAAGGAAATAGTTTTATGTACAGGCAAACTAAATAGCAAACCATTTTCTTCTCCATGTTCTTTTCATTTATTCTTTCTATGACTCTGAATATATCACTTAAGGAAGTTGATTCAAAGCTGTTGATGGCCAGCATCAGTAATTCAAAGAGGAATGTCACTGCTTTGAGGTGGTTTGGTAAAATTTTGGGGCTTTTTCTGCGTGTTCAGATCTGTTTGGGTTTGTGAGGAATTGATTTCCTCAACTCAGAGGTCTCTTTTTTCCTCAGGCAGTGGCTCCAATCCTTTCCAGCATCTGGAGAAGAGTGCTGTGCTTCAGGAGGTAGGAATAACCACAGAATTATTTAATTATAGAAAGAATTATAGGAATAATCACCATTTAATGCTCTTTAATTATTTATATTTTTCCTTCAGGAAGCGTTGCAGAGCAATTTTTTTGGGAAATATGAATTAATATAATTAATCTAAACTCACAGAGAGTGTAAATAAATTAACTTCATCCACAGCTAATTAGGGGGTTTTTAGGGTAATTAGATGAAACGTGGCTTCTGCCTTCCATATGGACACGTGGCATCTCAGGGGGCTCTTCCTGAAGGAAAAAATGGTTTATTTTGAGGCATTTTTGCCAGTTCCAGATGGCAAATTGAGTTGTTTGTGCTCTGCTCCGATTGCTGCACACCAGAAATGCCAGGACCCATTCCCTGGGCCACCTAAAAAAATTCCAAGCTGCTTGGCTGGAAACAGATTTGTTTAATTTTGATGTTGAAAGAGAAATAATTCTTGTTGGGATAAAAGAAAGCAGAATTGCTGTTTTATTTGCAGGCAAGGCTCTTCAATGAGACCCCAATAAACCCACGGAGATGCCTTCACATCCTCACCAAGATCCTGTACCTGCTCAACCAGGTCAGTGCTGGGATTTCTCTGCATCCAGAATGAAAATGCCTGAGAGATTCCGGTGGGAAAGGATTTTCCCACAGGGGAAAAACTCCTTGGGAAATGATTCCAATCCTGGAACTGGCATTTAGAGTGGAGGGAAGTGTGGATTTTTCTGGGAAAGAAAAGAGGAATGGGAGTTTCTAATCCCCGTGGAGGTAATTGTGGATTTTTTGGGAAGGAAAGTGAGGAAAGGATAATTTTTAACAGGAGAAAACCTCCAAGAGAAAATTCCTGGTGTGTGAGAGGGAACTAGAAAAAGGAGCTGGATAATTCCTGGTTTTCCAGGGTGAAAGGGAGGAAATTATGGTTTCTAATTCCTGTGGAGGTAATAGTGGATTTTTTGGGAAGGAAAGTGAGGAAAGGATAATTTTTAACAGGAGAAAACTTCTGAGAGAAAATTCCTGGTGTGTGAGAGGGAATTAGAAAAAGGGATCTGGATAATTCCTGGTGTTCCAGGGTGAAAGTGAGGAAAGGAATGGTTTCTAATTCCTGTGGCAGTAATTGTGGATTTTTTGGGAAGGAAAGTGAGGAGAGGATGGTTTTAACACCAGAAAACCTCCAAGAAAATATTCCTGGTGTGTGGGAGGGAATTAGAAAAGGGGATCTGGATAATTCCTGGTTTTCCTCTCTGCCAATTCCAGGGTGAAAGTGAGGAAAGAAATGGTTTCTAATTCCTGTGGAGGTCATAGTGGATTCCCTGGGAAAGAAGTGAGGAAAGGATAATTTTTAACAGGAGAAAACCTCTGAGAGAAAATTCCTGATGTGTGGGAGAGAATTAGGAAAAGGATCTGGATAATTCCTGGTTTTCCTCTCTGCCAATTCCAGGGTGAACACTTTGGAACCACAGAAGCCACAGAAGCTTTTTTTGCCATGACCAGACTGTTCCAGTCTAACGATGTAAGGACCTGGTGTTTTCCACCTCCCTGCTCCTGCCTGGGCTTGCAGGAGCTGCCAAACCCGTGGATTTTGGGATGTGGGAGGCAAACTCTACACAGGAGGAGCTCTGGAGGCAATTCCTGGTTTGGAAAGGAATGATTGTATAATCACACGTGGTTATTGTGTGGGTTGGTGTGGGGAGGAGGTGAGTTCGGAGTTAATTAGTGCAGTGAAAGTGGGGATAATGACAAAGCCTGAATTTACAAATCACTGTCACTTGGTGGTTGCTGCTTCCACCTGCAAATCATCCCCATCTGCTTGGCTCAAAATAGGAGTTAAAAATTGCCTGCCGATCAAAGGCTGCTGTTCCTGGAGCACAGATCAGCATTGGTCTCATTGAGACAAGGGGTGGGAGCACCCTAAAAATCATGGGATGGGCTGGGAATTGAATTTGAGAATTAAAATTTGGGCTCAAGAGATTGTGATCTCTTGAGGATTGATCTCATTGAGGGAAGGGATGAGAACACCCTAAAAATCATGGAGTGGGCTGGGAATTGAATTTGGGAGCTCAGCTTTGGGCTCAGCAGATTGTGATCTCTTCAGGGTTGATCTCATTGAGAGAAGGGGTGGGAACACCCTAAAAATCATGGAATGGGCTGGGAATTGAATTTGGGAATTAAAATTTGGGTTCAAGAGATTGTGATCTCTTGAGGATTGATCTCATTGAGGGAAGGTATGAGAACACCCTAAAAATTATGGAATGGGTTGGGAATTGAATTTGAGGAATTCAGCTTTGAGCTCAGCAGGATGTGATCTCTTCAGCATTGGTCTTATTGAGGGAAGGGGTGAGAACACCCTAAAAATCATGGGATGGGCTGGGAATTGAATTTGGGAATTAAAATTTGGGCTCAAGAGGTTGTGATCTCGTCAGGATTGATCTCATTGAGAAAAGGGGTGAGAACACCCTAAAAATCATGGAATGGGTTGGGAATTGAATTTGGGAATTAAAATTTGGGCTCAAGAGGTTGTGATCTCTTCAGGGTTGATCTTGTCAAGACAAGGGATGAGAACACCCTAAAAATCATGGAATGGGCTGGGAATTGAATTTGGGAATTAAAATTTGGGCTCAAGAGGTTGTGATCTCTTCAGGGTTGATCTCATTGAGACAAGGGGTGGGAGCACCCTAAAAATCATGGGATGAGCTGGGAATTGAATTTGGGAGTTCAACTTTGGGCTCAGCAGGATGTAAAAATCCTTCTGTGATCTCTTCTGCAGAGGGTGAAAACTCAGAACAATGTGTTTCATATCTTGGGGCTCAATAATTTTAATTAAAAATGTTTTGTTTCTTAGAGATTTATTTAAGGAAGGTGTAGCTGTTTAAAGATGGAGTGAAAGTTTTGGAAGTACAGAGTGTTTGGAATGTTTCTCACATCCACATTTTAAAAAGCAGAGGATTTTTTTTTAAATATAAAATGAATTCTTTTCAAAGACTTAATGTCAACACTCCCCGTGTGTTTCTATATTTTTTTACAACAGCAAAGTTGTTTGTAAAGCTTTTAACTGATGATTGTGAGGCTTCTGAGTCCAGATGGGCTGCACCACTTCTTTGATAATTAACATGGATGTTTGTATTTATTATCACTTTACAAAATATTGATTACTTACTCTTCTGATTTGTTTGATATCAAGGAGTTTGGCTCTTATCCGGTGATCAAATGTAGTTTTACATTTATAACTTTGAAAAGAATGTGTTCTGTTGTGAAGCTTATTTATATTTTACAGTTATATTTAATAATGTTAATATATTAAATTTTAAAATATTTAATTTTTCCACCTTAATTTAACTGCGATTAAAGGCTTCAGAAGTTGAGTTGAATCTTTTCTCTGCTCCACATTTCCACAGCAAACCCTCAGAAGAATGTGCTACCTCACAATCAAGGAGATGGCCAATATCTCTGAGGATGTCATCATTGTCACCAGCAGGTGGGACCCCCTCCAAAAACCGGGATCAGCCTCTGGAAAAGCTCCCTGGGTTTGTTTTAGCTGCTACAGTGTTGAGGATTGATGAGGATACAGAGTATGTGCCACCCTCTGAGGTGTTATTTTGTTCCCACTCCGTGGGAGAATTCAATTTATCAGATTGGTGTTACTTTGTTTTCTTGTGCTCTGGGTTTGGTTTTATTTTAATCCTTGCTTCTCCACGGATTTGTCAGAATTTAAAATGTGACTTTGCTGTCAGAGCAATTAAAACAAAGCAAAGCCCAATTAATTCTCCAGCTGAACTCTCCGTTTTTTTACTACAAAAATAGATATTACAGCTGGTGCAAGAGCAAAAATCAGATCTGCTGTTGGATTGCTGAGCAGCTTTAGAAATACAGCAAATAAACCCAACTGAACTTTGGGCACCGTTTCTAAATCAAAATTCCCTGTGGAGCAAGCAGCAGCACCAAGAAAGAGAATGAGCTGAACAAAGCAGGCCCATGGCAAAGCAATGCAATGGATTTTATTCAATGATTCAATTTTACAACTCTCTGTTTCCCCAGATTTTGATGTTGCTCGCTCTCAAATTAAGCTGATTATTAACAAGTTGTTCCTAGCCAGAACTAGAGCAGCGAAATGAGGTGAATTCACATAAAGGCTGAGCCGTGGGGGTATTAAAGAGGTGTTAACTGGCTGTTTGTGGTGGTTTCAGTTTGACCAAAGACATGACAGGCAAGGAGGATGTCTACCGAGGCCCTGCCATCCGAGCTCTGTGCAGGATCACTGATGTGAGTACAGACTGGGCCACTTTGGGGCAAAAGGGACGATTTAAAACCCCACAACTGCTCTTGTAGGGTGTATTTCACAGGAGCAGTGGAACTGCTGCTTTAGGGAGGGCTGCTCCAGTCCATCTGCATTGGCAGCAACTCTGGGAATGTGCAGCTGGAATGTTTGGGAGCTCCAGTTCCCATCTGGGATTGCTGTGCTCGATGCCCTGTGGAGCTGGAGCACTGGGAATGTGCAGCTGGAATGTTTGGGAGCTCCAGTTCCTATCTGGGATGGCTGTGCTCAATGCCCTGTGGAGCTGGAGCACTGGGAATGTGCAGCTGGAATGTTTGGGAGCTCCAGTTCATATCTGGGATTGCTGTGCTCGATGCTCTGTGGAGCTGGAGCACTGGGAATGTGCAGCTGGAATGTTTGGGAGCTCCAGTTCCTACCTGGGATTGCTGTGCTCAATGCCCTGTGGAGCTGGAGCACTGGGAATGTGCAGCTGGAATATTTGGAAGCTCCAGGTTCCATCTGGGATTGCTCTGCTCGATTCCCTCTGCAGTTTCCAGGAGCTTTGAGGGGCTTGGAGCACTGGGAATGTGCAGCTGGAATATTTGGGAGCTCCAGTTCCTATCTGGGATTGCTGTACTCGATGCCCTGTGGAGCTGGAGCTCTGGGAATGTGCAGCTGGAATATTTGGGATTCCAGTTTCTCTCTGGGATTTCTCTTCTGGTGCCTTTGTCCCTGTCCCTTCAGCACCAGGCAACTCAACCCCACCTTGCAGAATTAGCTCAAGATTTTTCCTGAGGCTCCTTTGAATGTGGATCTTTGCCTCCTGCTGCTCTTTTGCTCTTCCTCCAAAGCCTCCACACTTCCCTTTTTGCCTCTTTTCCCCTTCCCAGGGCACAATGCTCCAGGCCATCGAGAGGTACATGAAACAGGCCATTGTGGACAAGGTCCCCAGCGTGTCCAGCTCTGCCCTGGTGTCTTCCTTGGTGAGTAAAGCTGAAGGCTTTTGTAAATCTGTGTCCATTTGGTCAATCTGTAAGGTCGGGAAAGGGAATCTGCTGTGTTTGTTCTGTTCTTGCTCTGAGATGACTTCATCTCACTGGAAAATCGTGAGAAAACAGGATTTCCTTTCTCTCCTCGAATTCCTTCCTGGAGTACATCAACCATAATAATTTCTAGTCCAAAATACTCATAATTTCATAATTTCTCATCATTTACCTGGGATGGGACCATAAAATCACCTCCTAAAACTACAATTCAGGATTATTTCTGCTAAATGACACCAGGAGGGCAAGGTGAAGGAATCCACTCTGATTTCCTCTCTTTTATTTAGGAAAAAATGAAGGAATCCACTCTGATTTCCTCTCTTTTATTTGGGAAAAATGAAGGAATCCACTCTGATTTCCTCTCTTTTATTTGGGAAAAATGAAGGAATCCACTCTGATTTCCTCTCTTTTATTTGGGAAAAATGAAGGAATCCACTCTGATTTCCGCTCTTTTATTTAGGAAAAAATGAAGGAATCCACTCTGATTTCCTCTCTTTTATTTGGGAAAAATGAGGGAATCCACTCTGATTTCCTCTCTTTTATTTAGGAGAAAAACCTGGGAAAGATCTCATTAACTAATATTTTTATTAATTGAAATGAAGCCTGGTGATTTGAGACTGAGCTAAAAGAAAAACCACAGTTTTTAGGGCTGTAGGATGAAGAGTGGCCGTGAAATTGCTGTGAACTCGTCTCCAATCTCAATTTATTTTGCAGCACATGACCAAGATCAGCTATGACGTGGTGAAAAGGTGGATCAATGAAGCTCAGGAAGCAGCTTCCAGTGACAACATCATGGTCCAGGTGTGTTTGAGGGTGCCTGTCCCTAAAAATATTGGGTGGGGGGGGCTTAGTGACATTCTTTAAAAAATAAAAAAATCTTATTTTTCTTCAGTCTTTTAAAAGCAAGAATTGGGAGTTGTGGGAAACAATTTCCAAAAAAAAAAAAGAATTTTTCCAAGGTTGTTAATTAAGAGCTGGATCTGGAGTTCTCTTCCCTTTTCCTGCTGGATTCCTGCTAAAATTCTGCTACATTTCTGGAATTTCTGCTGCCTGTCCCACAGTGGTTGTTGCAGGATTGGATTGGAATCTAAATGCTCAAAAACCTTAGGAAAGTCTCCCAATGAGCATCTCTTGGCCTTCAGAAAATTTGCCAGATGCAAACAGGACCACGAAGATGAGCCCAAATATGAATAAAATCTCCCCAAGAGCAGAGTTTTTGCACAGATAGTTAATTGGAAATTAAATTGTTCTGTCTGCTCAGAATATGGGATTATTATTATTATTATTAGGATTATTAGAATTATCTGTGGCAGACTCATGACCAGAAAGCTTCTGTAAAATCACCTTAGCAGCTTCATTAAGCCTTGAAATAAATCAGTTTTATAGGGGAAAAAGAAACCAAAATGACTTGGCAAGGAGCTAAAAATGTTCCTTTGTGCTTCCATCAGAAAAGCCTCAAGGATTTTTGTGAGGTCAGCTGTGATTCCAGGGCCTTGGGAGATCCTGGATGTGGAGTTCATTAGGAACATGCAAAGCTGGAACCTTTGAAGTTAGGATATTTAATGGGGGGGGAAAGAAAGGAATTTAAAAAAAAAGAGGAAATAAATGAACTTTGTGGCTCTTTGGATCCTCAGGAACAGTTGAAAGGGGAAGGAAACATTGCAGATCTTTGCAACTTGTGAGGAAACTCAGCTCAGCTGAGCTTAGGAGCTGTTTCTGCCAGGAAACAACAATTATTGCCCTTTTTTTTGATGCTTTAATGTGGGTTTTGGTGCTGCAGTGAGTGCCTGCCCCTCTGTTTCCCATCCCACAGTACCACGCTCTGGGGCTGCTCTATCACCTCAGGAAAAGCGACCGCCTGGCTGTCTCCAAGATGCTCAACAAATTCACCAAATCCGGCCTCAAATCCCAGTTTGCCTACTGCATGCTGATCAGGATTGCCAGCAAGCTCCTCAAGGAGTCTGAGGAGGGGTGAGTAAAGAGGAAAATCACAACAATTAATCAGGCTTTGGAAAGAGCAGCGTTTCTTTAGTGTTTGCGGAAATCTCCACAGAGGCAAAACTTGGACTCGATCTTAAAGGGGTTTTTCCAACCTAAAATATCCTGGGGTTGTTGTGTTTGTAGACTTGAAAGTCTTGGACTCAGTCTTAGTGGGGTTTTTCCAACCTAAAATATCCTGGGGTTGTTGTGCTTGTAGTCTTGGATTCGATCTTAAAAGGGTTTTCAAGCCTAAAAGATCCTGGGATTGTTGTGTTTGTAGCCATGGAAGTTTTGGACTCGATCTTAAAGGGTTTTTCCAGCCTAAATAATCCTGGGATTGTTGTGTTTGTAGACTTGAAAGTCTTGGGACTCTATCCTAATGGGTTTTTCCAGCCTAAAAAATCCTGGGATTGGTGTGTTTGTAGCCATGGAAGTCTTGGATTTGATCTTAAAGGGTTTTTCCAGCCTAAAAGATCCTGGGATTATTGTGTCTGTAGTCTTGGACTCAATTTTAGTGGGATTTTATCAGCCTAAAAGATTCTGGAATTGTTGTGTTTGTAGCCATGAAAGTCATGGACTCAATCTTAAAGGATTTTTACAGCCTAAAAGATCCTAGAATTCTTGTTTGTAGCCATGAAAGCCTTGGAATTGATTTTAAGGAGTTTTTCCAGCCTAAAAAATCCAGGGATTATTGTGTTTATAGTCTTGGACTCGATCTTAAAGGGTTTTTCCAGCCTAAATAATCCTGGGATTGTTGTGTTTGTAGACTTGAAAGTCTTGGGACTCAATCCTAATGGGTTTTTCCAGCCTAAAAAATCCTGGGATTGGTGTGCTTGTAGCCATGGAAGTCTTGGATTTGATCTTAAAGGGGTTTTTCCAGCCTAAGAAATCCTAGGATTGTTGTGTTTGTAGACTTGAAAGTCTTGGGACTCAATCCTAAGGGATTTTTCCAACCTAAAAGATCCTGGGATTATTGTGTTTGTAGTCTTGGACTCGATCCTTAAGGGAAAATATCCTGGGATTGTTGTGCTTGTAGTCTTGGACTGGATCTTAAAGGGGTTTTTCCAACCTAAAACATCCTGGGATTGTTGTGTTTGAACCCATGAAAGTCATGGACTCAATCTTAAAGGATTTTTACAGCCTAAAAAATCCTGGGATTGGTGTGTTTGTAGACTTGGACTTGATCCTAAAGGGAAAATATCCTGGAATTCCTGTTTTTGTAGCCATGAAAGTCTTGGACTCAATCTTTTGTCTTGTTTTTGTAGCCATGAGAGTCCCCTGTTCGACTTCATCGAGAGCTGCCTGCGGAACAAGCACGAGATGGTGATTTATGAGGCTGCCTCTGCCATCATCCACCTGCCCAACTGCACGGCCAGGGAGCTGGCACCTGCTGTGTCAGGTTGGGGACAGCCCTTTGTACCCTTCAAGGACCTAAATCAAAAATCTAGATACAATTCAGCATCATTATAAACCCCAAACCCTGGATTTTCTGATTGTCCCCAAATTAAAGGGTTTTGGATTAGCTCCTTTTTCCCATTATAATCTCCAAACCCTGAATTTTCTGATTGTCCCCAGGTTAAAGGGTTTTGGGATGAGATCCCTTTTTCCCTAAAGTCTGAATTTTCTGATTTTCATCCTTTTGGATGAAATCCTTTTCCCCATTATTATCCCCAAACCCTGAATTTTCTGATTGTCACCAAATTAAAGGGGTTTTGGATTAGCTCCTTTTTCCCATTATTATCCCCAAACCCTGAATTTTCTGATTGTCCCCAAATTAAAGGGTTTTTGGATTAACTCCTTTTTCTCATTATAATCTCCAAACCCTGAATTTTCTGATTGTCACACTTGTGGATGAAATGCTTTTCCCCATTATTATCCCCAAACTCATTGTCACCCTCTTGGATGAGATCCTTTTTCCTGTTATAAGCCCCAAACCCTGAATTTTCTCATTGTCTCCAAATTAAAGGGTTTTGGATTAGCTCCTTTTTCCCATTATAATCTCCAAACCCTGAATTTTCTGATTGTCCCCAGGTTAAAGGGTTTTGGGATGAGATCCTTTTTTCCCCAAAGTCTGAATTTTCTGGTTGTCACCCTTTTGGATGAGATCCTTTTTCCTGTTATAATCCCCAAACCCTGAATTTTCTCATTGTCACCCTTTTGGATGAGATCCTTTTTCCCATTATTATCCCCAAACCCTGAATTTTCTCATTGTCATCCTTTTGGATGAAATCCTTTTCCCCATTATTATCCCCAAACCCTGAATTTTCTCATTATCACCAAGTTCAAGGGCTTTGGGATTAAATCCCTTTCCCCTCTTTCACCCAGAGGTTTGGATAAATGGCACTAGAGGTTTATTTTTCTTTTTATCCAGCTGCAGGAATTTGGGATGGGAGGGAATCATGGAATGGTTTGGGTTGGAAAGGACCTTCAAGCCCATCCAGTACCTGCCAGGGACACCTTCCCCTATTCCAGGGTGCTCCAAGCTCACCTTGGACACTTCCAGGGATGCAACAACCACAGGGAAAACTGGGAAAACTCTCCTCCACTTGGAATATAGAACTGGAATGTGGAGAAAACTGTGCAACCATCAAAAAAGAAATAAACTCTTGGATAAAAGCCAGGAGTTTATTTTTAACCTGTGTGAGAAGCTCCTGCTAAATTATGCACAGAGCTGCATGAATATTTAGCAGTGTGCAGTTGAAAGGGGATATATCAGACTTTCTCTACTCATGGCCTCTTTCAAAGAAAGGGAATAATCTTTGGTTTTTGGTTGTTTTGGTGGTGTTTTTTTTTCCTCTCAGTGTTGCAGCTTTTCTGCAGCTCTCCCAAACCCGTCCTGCGCTACGCCGCCGTCCGGACCCTCAACAAAGTGAGTGCTGCAAAACCTCTGCACAGAGTTCATGGTGTGAGCTCAGAGCCAGCTCTGAGTGCCTCAGGATGTGTTTGTCACGTGGAGCAGAGCAGCTGCCCTGGTGTGGTGGCTTTAGTTGGGATTATTCCATGCTGGACAGTTGGATTTTCCCCGGTGGGACACAAATCCCTCCTGCTTGCTCATTTCTGGGATATAACCAGCTGTACTTTGATCATTTGGGAGCTTTCAGCTGGGAGGGAGCAGAATCTTGGGTGTTTAATATCACAAAATCCACGTGAAGGAGATATTGTGATTTCAGAGCTGCACAGCACGACAGCAGCAATTTGTGATTGCCAAACCCACGCCACGCAACTTAAAATCAATTAAAAACCCTGAGCTTTGCCTCCAAAGCTTTAAACTGCAGGATAACCCAGCTCCAACAGGATTTTGCATTTCATTCCTTCCAGGTGGCCATGAAACACCCATCTGCAGTCACTGCCTGCAACCTGGACCTGGAGAACCTCATCACAGACTCCAACAGGAGCATCGCCACGCTGGCCATCACCACGCTGCTGAAGACGGGCAGCGAGAGCAGTGTGGACAGGCTCATGAAGCAGATCTCCTCCTTCGTGTCTGAGATCTCTGACGAGTTCAAGGTGTGGCCTCTGCTCCTGCCAGCTGCAGGTTTTCCTCCCATTCTTGGTTTGGTTTTGCTCATGAAGCAGATCTCCTCCTTCGTGTCTGAGATCTCTGACGAGTTCAAGGTGTGGCCTCTGCTCCTGCCAGCTGCAGGTTTTTCTCCCATTCTTGGTTTGGTTTTGCTCATGAAGCAGATCTCCTCCTTCGTGTCTGAGATCTCTGACGAGTTCAAGGTGTGGCCTCTGCTCCTGCCAGCTGCAGGTTTTTCTCCCATTCTTGGTTTGGTTTTGCTCATGAAGCAGATCTCCTCCTTCGTGTCTGAGATCTCTGAGTTCAAGGTGTGGCCTCTGCTCCTGCCAGCTGCAGGTTTTTCTCCCATTCTTGTTTTTTTTTTTTTAATGGGGTTTTTGCTGTTTGTTGATGCTTTGATGGCTTGATCTGGCAGGGCAAAGTTCCGAAGGTGTTTTCCAGCTTAAATATCCTGTGTTCTTTCCTCCCAGCACTCTTAAGAAAGGAAAAATATCATTTGGTGGATTCCTGGCTCCTGGGCAACATCCTGCAGATCTTCTGCTTCCTTCTGGTTGTTTTAGAGAGGAAAAAGGATTTTTAACTGTTGTAGCTGAGTTTAGAGCACATCAGTCTTGATGCAGAGTGTGAATTATAAATTTCTACCTAATTTATAAGTTTTATAGAGATTAAACTGGTAATAAATTAGTTCAGGATGGTTCAGTTGGACCTGTTACACCATGAGGAGCACAGCTCTGCAAAAGCAGCCTGCTAAAAGTGGTGTAAAGTCCTTGTTTTTGTGAGAAAAGTAAGTATTGGACAAGTTTGGAATTGCAAAGAGTTTTAATGACAGAACGTGACAAGTTCAAACTGGATCATGATCATCCCTGGGCGGAAGGGGAGGCCTTTGAGCTCTGCAAAATCAGCCTGCTTAAAGTGATCTGAAATCCTCGTTTTTATGAGAAAAAGAAGTATTAGACAAGTTTGGAATTGCAGAGAGATTTAGTGACAAGTTAAAACGGGGTCGTGATCATCCCTGGGCAGAAGAAAAACAAGAGGGGAGTTTGGAGTTAACAAATTCCATCCTAAATTCCAGTTTTTTTAGCAGAGCCAGGTCTTGCACAAGGTTGTTACCTGAGAATCCACCACCTGATTTTTATCCTTGCACACAAATTTCTATCCTTGTACATGAAATTTAAGCAATCCAGGTGACAGCTTGAGGTAGCACAGTGTGCTTTTCCTGGCCAAACAAAGCCATCCTCGTGTGTTTCCTGCAGGTTGTGGTGGTGCAGGCCATCAGTGCCCTGTGCCAGAAGTACCCTCGGAAGCACAGCGTGATGATGACCTTCCTCTCCAACATGCTCAGGGATGATGTACGTGGCACACTCGTTTTTTGGGGGGGGGATTTGGGCAGGTTTGGAGCTGCTGGGTGATGGGAAGGGTCAGAAAGATGGGGCTGAGTGATTCCAACACCTGGTGGGTCAGACCTGTGTGAAATGGGCTCAGGAATTAGTGATGCCTTGGAGTTGGTACCTAGAAAAGACAAGATTAATAATAAATAATACGGTGGGTACTTATAAAAATCCTTCAAACAGGTACATTTTGGGCAGTCAGAAGCCTCCCAGAGGCTGCACCCAAGACTTACAAAAGTCACAAAATTTTCACACAATTATAAGTTTGATTCATTTACATATCAGGGTTAATTCTCCAATTAACCTCAGCCCAGGGACTGGAACTGAGGGTGCCCAGGGATTGGAGGAGCTGAGGGTGCCCAGGGATTGGAGCTGAGGATGCCCAGGGATTGGAGTTGAGGATGCTCAGGGATTGGAGCTGAGGATGCTCAGGATTTGGAGGAGCTGAGGATGCTCGGGGGGCTGGGAATGCCCATCCAGCCCAGTTTTTCTCACCCCAATTTGTACAAATGATTGTTTTCTCCATGAGAAGCAGTCCCTGGGGTGTGAGTTGAGCATCTCTCAGCTCACAGTGTCCCTGTCCCCAATTCCCCTTTCCCAGGGCGGCTTTGAGTACAAGAGAGCCATCGTGGACTGCATCATCAGCATCATCGAGGAGAACCCCGAGAGCAAAGAGTCAGGCCTGGCTCACCTCTGTGAGTTCATCGAGGACTGCGAGCACACCGTGCTGGCCACCAAAATCCTGCACCTGCTGGGCAAGGAGGGGCCCAGGACCCCAGCCCCATCCAAGTACATCCGCTTCATCTTCAACAGGGTGGTGCTGGAGAACGAGGCTGTCAGGGCTGGTGAGTTGGCTCCGTTTCCTCCTCACTTTGTCCCAAATCAGGACGTGAGTGCAGCTCCAGGCATGGAGTTCTTGGAATTCTCAGAGTTGGTGCCTTTTCCCCAGCCTGGAAATGAAATTGGGAGTATTTTTAGGAAGGAGGTGATAAAAAGCAGGTTTTTATTTAAAGGCCTTCAAGGAAAGATGTCCACAAAAAAGTAATAAAAAAGCAGGTTTTAATTTAAAGGCCTTCAAGGAAAAATGTCCACAAAATCCCACCCCCACCAGGGGTGAGTAAATTTTTATGGGTTTTAGGAAATCAGCATAATTGATAAAAAGCACCAAGTGAGAGGTGATGCAATTCCCTCCCAGCTCAAGTCTTTTCTTTTTTTCTGGAGTCTCCTCCTCGTGTTTTGCTCATAAGAATTAATTTTGAAGAGTTGCTCTGAAATGTGAAAATGATTTACTCCTTTTCCTCTGTGAGACGTGGGTTAGGAGAAGGGCAAAGCAGGCTCAGAACTTCAAAAGGGTATAAAGAGAGCTTTATTAACAGAATTAAAAGAATAAAAATCAGAAGAAAACCATCAGAACACTTTTCCTCCCCTCCAACTCCTCTTTCCCACAAAGAGACAAATCCTGGGATTTTCAGTCTCTAAAATAAATCTTTCCTTTAGTTCACTTAGGGAGAGGAGGCTTCTTGGTTCCCAAGAAAAAAACCAAGATAGAATTGGAATTTTCTGTCCTCCAAAGCTTGGAATTCTAGAATTTGGTGTTTTTTACTTAGAAAAATGACTAAAAAAAACCAACCACTAATAAAATAAACTAGAGAGCTACAAATCTACGTGCAAAGAACACAGCAAACATTCACTTCACATTTTTAAAAAGGCAAAACCAACACAGCACCAGGCTGAGCTCTGCTGGAATCGCAGATGTGACACACAAGGAGGGGACTCTGCTGCTTCCCTTTTTCGTGTCATTGTCACGAGTTTGTACTTCCTGGAGCAGCTTCCTCTTTTTATTCTGGCTGGGGATTTATTTTAAAACTGAGATTTGATTCATTTGGAGAGGCAGCTCCAAGTGCTGCTGAGGGGTTTGAGTTCCCTGCAGAGTCTCTGGGTGTGGCCTGGTCCTGGTCACCACTGGATGTTTGGGTTTCTCTTTGTTGAATTTTTGGGGTTCCTGATGTCCTGGGGTTTCCCTTCACTGAATTTTTGGGTTTCCTGATGTCCTGGGGTTTCCCTTCATTGAATTTTTGGGTTTCCTGATGTCCTGGGGTTTCCCTTCACTGAATTTTTGGGTTTCCTGATGTCCTGGGGTTTCCCTTCACTGAATTTTTGGGGTTCCTGATGTCCTGGGGTTTCCCTTCACTGAATTTTTGGGTTTCCTGATGTCCTGGGGTTTCCCATTTTTGGGTTCCTGATGTCCTGGGGTTTCCCTTCACTGAATTTTTGGGTTTCCTGATGTCCTGGGGTTTCCCTTCATTGAATTTTTTTCTTCCTTACCAAAAAATTCAATTAAGGCAAACCCAGCACAGTGTGGAAAACAGATTTATCTGGAGTGGGAGCTGCTGCAAATGGCAGGAGGGCAAATAATGGGAATATTCAACAAAAAATCTGATGGAGAACTCCCTCAAAACAGATTTTCAAGGCTGTTGAGCTGATCTTGATCACAGAATAATTCCCATTTGGAAATACAGGAATATAGTTGAGTCTTTCCAGAGCACTGCAGGGTTTGTGGCGTGGAAATGAAAATCCAGGTGTGTGGGGATGTGTTTGTGGTCCCCTGCGTCACCTCCCTGTTGTCCCTGCAGCTGCTGTCAGTGCTTTGGCCAAGTTTGGGGCTCAGAACGAGAATCTGCTGCCGAGCATCCTGGTGCTGCTGCAGAGGTGAGTGCGGCTGGGGTGACACCAACAGCGGGGTCACAGCGGGCTGGCACTGCCACTGAGGGCTGGGAAGTGCTCCTCCCACCTCTCCTGCGGGCCTGGAAACAGGGAGGGGGAAGGAAGGATCACAGGGGGCTGCAGGGTGGGATTAGTCCGGAAAAATATGATGGGAGTTTGGTCTGAGGAGTGTGCTCAGGGGGTGATAAATCACAGCATCATTGATTGGCTATCACAGAGAATCATTGATTGGCAATCACAGCATCATTGATTGGCAATCACACAGCATCATTGATTGGCAATCACAGCATCATTGATTGACAATCACAGCATCATTGATTGACAATCACAGCATCATTGATTGGCAATCACAGAGCGTCATTGATGATTGACAATCACAGCATCATTGATTGGCAATCACAGAGCATCATTGATTGGCAATCACAGAGCATCATTGATGATTGACAATCACAGCATCATTGATTGGCAATCACACAGCATCATTGATTGGCAATCACACAGCATCATTGATGATTGACAATCACAGAGCATCATTGATTGGCAATCACAGCATCATTGATGATTGACAATCACAGCATCATTGATGATTGACAATCACAGAGCATCATTGATTGGCAATCACAGCATCATTGATTGGCAATCACAGCATCATTGATTGGCAATCACAGAGCATCATTGATGATTGGCAATCACAGCATCATTGATTGGCAATCACAGCATCATTGATGATTGACAATCACAGAGCATCATTGATTGGCAATCACAGAGCATCATTGATGATTGACAATCACAGCATCATTGATGATTGGCAATCACAGAGCGTCATTGATTGGCAATCACAGAGCGTCATTGATTGGCAATCACAGCATCATTGATGATTGACAATCACAGAGCGTCATTGATTGGCAATCACAGAGCGTCATTGATTGGCAATCACAGAGCGTCATTGATTGGCAATCACAGAGCATCATTGATTGGCAATCACAGAGCATCATTGATTGGCAATCACAGCATCATTGATGATTGGCTATCACAGCATCATTGATGATTGGCTATCACAGCATCATTGATAATTGGCAATCACAGAGCGTCATTGATTGGCAATCACAGAGCGTCATTGATTGGCAATCACAGAGCGTCATTGATGATTGGCAATCACAGAGCGTCATTGATTGGCAATCACAGAGCGTCATTGATTGGCAATCACAGAGCGTCATTGATTGGCAATCACAGAGCATCATTGATTGGCAATCACAGAGCATCATTGATTGGCAATCACAGAGCATCATTGATGATTGACAATCACAGAGCGTCATTGATTGGCAATCACAGCATCATTGATGATTGACAATCACAGCATCATTGATTGGCAATCACACAGCATCATTGATGATTGGCAATCACACAGCATCATTGATTGGCAATCACAGAGCATCATTGATGATTGCCAATCACACAGTCATCGATTGGTTTGGGTTGGAAGGACCTTAAATCCCATCCAGTGCCCCCCCTGAGACGGCAGGGACTCCTCCCACAATCCCAGAGTGCTCCAAGTCCCTCCAACCTGGCCTTGGATCTTCCAGAGCCGAGGTCTCCCCATCCTCACAGACAGCAATTCCTTCCCAATACCCAACCTAAATCTCTTGCTTTAAAACTGATCCCCTTTGTCCTATCAGTATAAAAAGTCACTCCTCTTACACAGCTTTTCTACATTTTTTCCACCCCTTGAAGCAGACAGTTCCTCCCCAGGTTACTCATAAATAAATTCTGTCTTTCCAGAGCTGGCTGTTCCCACGTCACAGGCCCATGTCTCTCGTTAAGACACGCGGCATTAACGATTTAATTGCAATTAAACCAACTCCTGCCTTGTACAAACACATTTTCGCATCATTTAAAAATCTCCTGAGGCAGCTCTGTCATTGCACCATCAAAGGCAGTTTTGTCAGGGCCAGTTTTGGCTCAGCTCTGTGACCCTAACCCTGTCCCCTTGTCCCCAACCACAGGTGCATGATGGACAGCGACGACGAGGTGCGGGACAGGGCCACCTTCTACCTGAACGTGCTGCAGCAGAGACAGCTGGCCCTGAACGCTGCCTACATCTTCAATGGTCAGTGAGAGGAAAGAAACCACCCACAGCTCTTCATTCACATTTTTTTCACCTGGTTTTAGCACTTGTGAGAGTGGCAGATCCAGCAAAATCTGGGAAGCGCGGTGTGGGAAGCGGAGCCAGGAGTCTGAGCTGGGCTTCTCTCGTTTCTTCCTTCACTCGACACCAATTTCTTGATTTTTTTGCTCCATCTTTTCCAATCCCAAATGAGGGTTGGTTGTATAAACATTCTATGTCTGTAATTGAAGGTTCAGGTGAGCTGGGGGTTTAATTAATCCTTGTGAGATTCTTGGGAGGGAACTGTTCAAACCTGGCGACTTTGTGTCATCTTCAGAGCAGCTTTTTCTCTGCTTCGCCTCTTTTGTGCTCACTGTGTATCAGCAGTGCCTGGGGCAGCTCCACCTCTTAAAAACTGAATTTTCCTGCCTTTTTTCCTCTGCAGGGCTGACAGTCTCAGTTCCTGGCATGGAGAAAGCCCTGCACCAGTACACCCTGGAGCCCTCAGAGAAACCCTTTGACATGAGGACAGTTCCCCTGGCCACAGCCCCCATCTTTGAGCAGAAAGCAGGTAACACCCACACCCTTGGGAATGGGCTCAGAGCCTTGGGGCTGCTGCTGTTCTGCTGATCTCAGTACCAGGGACAAGTCTGGGCTTAACTAGAATTTATTGGTTCCAGGAGCACTCACTCAGTCACTTCTCTGGCCTTTTTCCACGTCCTTGCACAATCCTTGAGCATCTTCAGCTTTGGGGTTCTTTTTTTCTCCCTTCTCCTCCTCCTCCTCCTTATTTTTTTTTGCTGCCTCTTCAGAGCTAAAGTGTGGTTTATTCCTCATAATTCAGCATTCTTTTTTTCTACTTTAAATCCAATATTACCAGACCAAAACCAAAAAAAGATATTTCAGTGTGGGAAGAGCCAGGCTGGCAGTGGTTTGCAGCAGAATGTGTGAAACTAATAAAGTATATAATAAATAAAAGGAATAGGATGTAAGGGATGGAATAGAAGGGATGGAATAGAATAGAATGGAATGGAAGGGATGGAATGGAATGGAAGGGATGGAATGGAATGGAATGGAATGGAATGGAATGGAATGGAATGGAATGGAATAGAAGGGATGGAATGGAATGGAATAGAAGGGATGGAATATAGGGAATATTTAGGGGAGATTTAATGACATTTAAACCTCCTGCATGCACAAAGTCTTGGCTTCTTTTCTCAACAGAGATTGCCCTGGTGCCCAGCAAACCTGAGAAAGTGGCTCCTTCACGCCAGGATATATTTCAAGGTAGGAGAGAGTATCAGTGGCTCTCCAGAGCTGCAGGAGAGCTTGGGACGAGGGGTGGAGGGACAGGACATGGGGAATGGCTTTGAACTGGAAAAGAGGAATTTGGATGAGATTTTGGGAAGGAATTCCTGGCTGGGCTGGGATTCCCAGAGCAGCTGTGGCTGCCCCTGGATCCCTGCAATGTGCAAGGTCAGGCTGGACAGGGTTTGAGGCAAAAGTGGGAAGTGTTGGAAAGGGTTTGGAACTGAGTTATCCATAATTTCCCACCCAAAGCATCCCAGGATTCTGAAGTGTTGGGATGATGGCAGGATCAGAGCCTGTCCCTGCTGACCTTCCTTTCCTTCCCTCACAGAACAGCTGGCTGCCATCCCAGAATTCAAGGGCCTGGGCCCTTTGTTCAAATCCTCAGAGCCAGTGCAGCTCACAGAGGCAGAAACTGAGTATTTCGTTCGCTGCATCAAACACATCTTCCCAAACCACATCGTGTTCCAGGTGAGGGAATCCACCCCCTTCTCCCAGGGCCCTGCAGGATTTGGCTGAGCTCCTCCAAATGCACAAAGTTTGCTCCATGCCGTGGAGAATTTCAGCTGATTTTTTTTTTGGGGGGGGAAAAAGCCTCATTTCCAAGTCCTTTTGCCTGTTCCCTGCTGCAGTTTGACTGCACGAACACGCTGAACGATCAGCTCCTGGAGAGGGTCACGGTGCAGATGGAGCCATCAGATGGCTACGATGTGATCTGCTGCATCCCAGCCCCCAGCCTGCCCTACAACCAGCCTGGCATGTGCTACACCCTGGTCAGGATCCCCCAGGACGACCCCACTGCAGGTGAGAAACTGCCCCAAAAATCCCTCAGAGGAGATCACTGAGATTTGCCCCAAAAATCCCTCAAAAGGAGAGCACCAAAATCTGGGAATGTGGGGTTTGGTTCATCCTGACGTCCTTGGCTGCTTCTCTTTTGTGTGCTGGTTTTTAGCAGAATATTCCCCAAAAATCCTTCAAAGGAGATCATCATAATTTGGGAATGTGGAGTTTGGTTCATTCTGAGATTCTTTTTTGTGTGTCACAAGTGCTGGTTTTATGCACAATAATTTTTATGAATAATGTGCTACAGCCTGGTCAGGATGACCCCACTGCAGGTGAGAAAATGCCCCACAAATCCCTCAAAGGAGAGCACCAAAATCTGGGAATGTGGGGTTTGGTTCATCCTGAGATCCTTTTTTTGTGTGTCACAAGTGCTGGTTTTATGCAGAATAAATTTTATGAATAATGTGCTACAGCCTGGTCAGGATGACCCCAGGATGACGCCACTGCAGGTGAGAAACTGCCCCAAAAATCCCTCAAATGAAGGTTTTGGAGAACACCAAAATTTGGGAATGTGGAGTTTGGTCCATCCTGAGACCCCACTGCAGGTGAGAAACTGCCCAAAAATCCCTCAAAGGAGAACACCAGAATTTGGGGATGTGGGGTTTGGTCCATCCTGAGATCCTTGGCTGTTTCTTTTTTATGTGCTGGTTTTTAGCAGAATATTCCCCAAAAACCACTCAAAGGAGATCACTGAGATTTGCCTCAAAAATCCCTCAAAAGGAGAACACCAAAATTTGGGAATGTGGGGTTTTTTTCATCCTGAGATCCTTTTTTGTGTGTCACAAGTGCTGGTTTTATGCAGAATAAATTTTATGAATAATGTGCTACTGCCTGGTCAGGATGGCCCCACTGCAGGTGAGAAATTTGTCCCACAAATCCCTTAAATGAAGGTTTTGGAGAGCACCAAAATTTGGGAATGTGGAGTTTGGTCCATCCTGAGACCCCACTGCAGGTGAGAAACTGCCCAAAAATTCCTCAAAGGAGAACACCAAAATTTGGGAATGTGGGGTTTGGTTCATCCTGAGGTCCTTGGCTGCTTCTCTTTTGTGTGCTGGTTTTTAACAGAATATTCCCCAAAAATCCTTCAAAGGAGATCACCAAGATTTGCCTCAAAAATCCCTCAAAAGGATAACACTGAGATTTGGGGCTGTGGAGTTTGGTTCATTCTGAGATTCTTTTTTGTGTGTCACAAGTGCTGGTTTTATGCAGAATAAATTTTATGAATAATGTGCTACAGCCTGGTCAGGATGACCCCAGTGCAGGTGAGAAACTGCCCCAAAAATCCCTCAAAGGAGAACACCAAAATTTGGGAATGTGGGGTTTGGTTCATCCTGAGGTCCTTGGCTGCTTCTTTTTTGTGTGTCACAAGTGCTGGTTTTATGCAGAATAATTTTTATGAATAATGTGCTACAGCCTGGTCAGGATGACCCCAGTGCAGGTGAGAAATTTGCCCCAAAAATCCCTCAAATGAAGGTTTTGGAGAGCACCAAAATTTGGGGATGTGGGGTTTGGTTCATCCTGAGATCCTTGGCTGCTTCTCTTTTGTGTGCTGGTTTTTAGCAGAATATTCCCCAAAAATCCCTCAGAGGAGATCACCAAGATTTGCCCCAAAAATCCCCCAAAAGGAGAACACTGAGATTTGGGGCTGTGGAGTTTGGTTCATTCTGAGATTCTTTTTTGTGTGTCACAAGTGCTGGTTTTTAACAGAATAATTTTTATGAATAATGTGCTACAGCCTGGTCAGGATGGCCCCACTGCAGGTGAGAAAATGCCCCACAAATCCCTCAAAGGAGAGCACCAAAATTTGGGGATGTGGGGTTTGGTTCATCCTGAGGTCCTTGGCTGCTTCTTTTTTGTGTGTCACAAGTGCTGGTTTTATGCAGAATAAATTTTATGAATAATGTGCTACAGCCTGGTCAGGATGACCCCAGTGCAGGTGAGAAACTGCCCCAAAAATCCCCTAAATGAAGGTTTTGGAGAACACCAAAATTTGGGGATGTCGGGTTTGGTTCACCCTGAGGTTCTTGGCTGTTTCTCTTTTGTGTGCTGGTTTTTAGCAGGATATTCCCCAAAAATCCCCCAAAAGGAGATCACTGAGATTTGGGGCTGTGGAGTTTGGTTCATTCTGAGATTCTTTTTTGTGTGTCACAAGTGCTGGTTTTATGCAGAATAATTTTTATGAATAATGTGCTACAGCCTGGTCAGGATCCCCCAGGATGACCCCATTGCAGGTGAGAAACTGCCCCAAAAATCCCTCAAATGAAGGTTTTGGAGAACACCAAAATTTGGGAATGTGGGGTTTGGTCCATCCTGAGACCCCACTGCAGGTGAGAAACTGCCCAAAAATCCCTCAAAGGAGAACACCAAAATTTGGGAATGTGGGGTTTGGTTCACCCTGAGGTTCTTGGCTGTTTCTCTTTTGTGTGCTGGTTTTTAACAGAATAATTTTTATGAATAATTAGTGGTTATTAGATGATTACAAATAGGATTTTAAAGAGGATTGCAGAACATGCAGCTAATGGAAATTTGGATTTATTGCCTGGAATCAATGAAAGGAATAAAAAAAAAAAACCCATGAATGTTTGGTAGTGTTGAAGAACAGAACCCGTACAAGGAAAATGCAGATAAAATAAAAATATTCCTAATTTGTGGTTTTCTTTAATGGACTAATTAGATTTTTATCTTTTTAGAGAATCAGAACCAACTACAAAATACAGGAATGAGATTTTCATGGGCATGAAAATTTTCTTACTCTCATTTTTAACAGTTATTTAATGTGATTTATCAGTGGAGAGGATTTTGAAGTTATTTTAATATCAGTGGGGTGGATTTTTTAGTATTTTAATGCCAGGGAAGATCAGACCTAATCTGAATTTGCTGAGCTGTGAGTTGGGATCATCTTCCATTTATCAGAAATCCTTGTGGAATTTTTTCTGGTTTTATTTAATGGACTAATTACATTTTTCTCTCTTTAGAGAATCAGAACCAACTACAAAATACAGGAATGAG
Organism: Eopsaltria australis; assembly: GCA_034509425.1. NCBI lineage: Eukaryota > Metazoa > Chordata > Aves > Passeriformes > Petroicidae > Eopsaltria > Eopsaltria australis. The sequence goes on along the minus strand of JAVTVJ010001891.1, from coordinate 981 downwards.
ATTTTCATGGGCATGAAAATTCTCCTACTCTCATTTTTTGCAGTTATTTAATGTGACTTAGCAGTGGATTTTTTTTTAGTTATTTTAATAGTAGGGAGGGTTAGAATTAATCTGAATTTGCTGAACTGTGGGCTTGGATCATATTCCATTTATCAGAAATCCTTGTGGAATTTCTCCTGGTTTTATTTAATGGACTGATGAAAAAATGTCTCTTTTTAGAGAATCAGAAACAACTACAAAATACAGGAATGAGATTTTCATGGGCATGAAACTTCCCTTGTCTTACTCTCATTTTTAACAGTTATTTAATGTGATTTATCAATGGAGTGGATTTTGAAATTATTTTATTATCAGTGGGGTGGATTTTTTAGTTATTTTAATATCAGTGGGGTGGATTTTTTAGTTATTTTAATGCCAGGGAAATCAGAATTAATCTGAATTTGCTGAGCTGTGAGTTGGGATCATCTTCCATTTCTCAGAAATCCTTGTGGAATTTTTTCTGGTTTTATTTAATGGACTAATTACATTTTTCTCTCTTTAGAGAATCAGAACCAACTACAAAATATTTTTTGCAGTTATTTAATGTGACTTAGCAGTGGATTTTTTTTTTAGTTATTTTAATACCAGGGAGGGTTGGAATTAATCTGAATTTGCTGAGCTGTGAGTTGGGATCATCTTCCATGTGTCAGAAATCCCTGTGGAATTCCTCCTGGTGCTGCATTCATTCCATGACAGCGACTCCTGAGCTCCTCTTACGCTTTTTATTTTAAAATCAAAGCGAAAAATGCTCTTAAAATTCCCTACCCCGGCAATATTTGCGTTTGTGGGGTGAAGCTGCTAGAACTTGCCGTCTGTTTTTTGGGAAGAGCAGAGGAATTCCCCAGAGCCTCCAGGATTTGTGTGTGTCTCTTGCAGTGTCCTGCAGCTTCAGCTGCACCATGAAGTTCACGGTGCGGGACTGCGAGCCCAGCACGGGGCTGC